>JACATO010000921.1:1010000-1194540 GCA_018389105.1 Nautilus pompilius | reverse complement strand
GACTATAAATCTTCAGAATGTTAGTACTTATTGTAAATGAGTTATTATATATCTTAATATGCGACAATAAATCCTTTGTTTCTTGTGAAATCTCACCAGTCAGTGGGTGAATCTGTTTTGTTTCTTTTTCCTGGAAAATAATGAATTTAAAGAGGAGAATTATATTAGGCAATATGCTGAAGTCAGTGGACAGTGAGCAGGTAACAGCTCTGAGGATCAAAGATTTTCGAAAAGTACAGTGCGGCTTTCTAATTACCTAAGCCAGCTGTCTTCAATATCATCGCGAAGTTCAGAGCAACTACACGTGTGGCTAATAAACTCAAAGACAGGTAAGCCAACAGACACACAGAAAGAAGGAATTGAAAGGTAAAGATAGAAGAAATTGCCGCGTCGGTTTCTCGAGAGCTGCAGGGTAGTGTGGAGCAGCTGTCATTTCTAACCCCCCCCCCCCAGACAGGAAGAAATAGAGACCACGTGATAGTGGAAGAGTAAACAGAAGAAGCTGTTCATCAATGGCGTGTAAAAAGAAAACAGCAGAGTTTTGGGGGATAAGGTGTTTTATGGAGTTATGAAAGTAAAATACAGTAGACCTCGATAGGAGCTAAGATCTAGAAACAGAGGAAACGCTGACAAGAAGTGCGCCGCCGCCATCATCAGAGAGAGAGGGGGAGCATTGCTGAAACGACATATTTTCCAGCAGGGACAACCGAAGGCGACAGAATGTTACCCCTACGTCTCCGGATCTAAACTCGTTGGAACGGCTGTGGGGAGACGCGATCCCGAAACTACCTGCTTCAGGGGAGTCGGTTTAGAAGTTGCCACTGCAGTCTGCTTTTTCCTCCATGCCGGAACATTTGAAAGCTGGGGGGAGGTCACGTGAATTACTAATATTGATCGTTCGATCTCGTAAATATTGGAGATTTTTGAAAATGGAGGGGGTGGCGGATATTGTTCGTCCGAGTTCTGGCGTCTCGGGTATTTCAGCTTTATTCCATTAGAGGCTTCTGTTTCTTCTTCAAGTAGTTGTTTTGTAATCTAGGTACAAAGTAACTTGCTACCGTAATACACACCAGGCCGGAACTGGAACTAATACAACGCCTACTTTCGCTTTAAAGCTTTTGTTTTGACACCGTAAAGAAAGAAAGGGGTTTGTGTAGTTAGTTCCCCCTCAACAACGGCTGGCTAACGTGAGCCGGTGAGTGTCAGGCGGTACGGTAGGTGGCCAACAAACCTCCGGGGGTTTCCTGTTTATCCAGCTGACTCGCGTCTCCCGTGACCAACTATTCTATCGTCTCGCCCCCTTAATTCACTTTTATTCTCGAAACTCGCCGATCCCCTTTTCTTCACTCGGGACGACGCAGACCCCTGTCCGCCTCCCGGTTACAAGCAGGTAAATGAGAGAGGAGAAAAACTTAGTTGGAAGGGAGATAATCCACGGGAGAGCGGCAGGAAATATAGTGATCTACTGGGGGCGGGGAGGGGACGACACGGGTCTCTCGGGTTCGAGAAAACCCCGGTTTACTTTTGGAAGTAAAGAGGCGGGAAAATCCTCCGACATCTCGTCGGGGAAGCGGGGGCTGAACTGCCGAGGGATCGCAAGGATAACCGAGCGGGGCCGGTGCCACTTCCCGGATTCAGCCAAAGGGAAGGTAAGGAAGTCGATGGTGGGGAGGGGAGGTAATCGGTGATGGAGACATCGCGACCCTTTTGGTGGGGGAACCGGGCGGCTGTCGTTTATCAAGGGGTTGGGGGGTCAGGCAGCCTGTGGACGGTCGAGGTAGGTAAACAAGTCGCTTTACTGTCGTCACGACGCCGCTGCTGGTTGTTGTTGTTGACGAGCGAGTAGGACTTCGGAACGAGGCTCTGCCAATGGCACAGCTTCCGGTAAAGACAAGTGGCCTGTTCTCCGTCGTGGAGTCGTCGTCCTCGTTACCGAGAGATGTTCGTCGAGCCGACAAGCGGCCGGGAGGTCTCTCTCCCGTCGGGCTGCTGCTGCTGCTCCTCCTCCTGTCTCCGGTGTGCGACAAGATGTCGGTAGTCGCGGCATCCGTGGTTACCGACTGCGGGGTGGAGGCTGAACGAGGGACAGAAGTTCTTCTCGGGGGGGGTCCCACTCCTCTGAAGCTTAACTGGTCCGGTCCATCTCATGCTGAGTGAGTGCTTGCAGCTTCATCAGCGCTCGCTAAACTCTGCCAGCGATCCTCCTCTGTTTGCTTAGAACAAATACTGAACTCACGACTCTTGTTACGTTTTCAGGATTAGAATGGAATCTAAGGCTTTCTTAAGGGAAACTAATTCCTTCATCATCAGCTGTGATGGGGTTGGGTTCATCCATCCTGTCTGCTGCCATTTCCCAGTCGGCCCTGGATTAACGTAAAGAGAAAGTTTAGTATTTATGCTGTTTGCTGTTTGTTTCCATATGTAAATCAAAAGTTACTTAAGTTCAAAAATTGTACACGGGGTTTATATATATATATATATATATGTACAGGGAGATCAAAAAGTAACTATACAGCGGGAAATGTCCACTTTATACGGGTAAAAATGTAACTGACTCGTTTAGAGCAATGTGCAAGGTCCATTGTGAAACCTTGGCTTGTTGAGAAAGTCGACGCAGCGATTCTGAAGGACTCTGGAGCGTTGGGCCTGAAATTCTAGACGACAGCTCCTCCTCGCCCAGCACTTTTGGCCGACCTGATCGTTGATAATCCCCAACTGAACCAGCATCTTCAAATTTGCTAACCGATGTCCTTACAGCATTTATGTTGTTCGGAATCCTTGCATCAGGAAATTCTTGTAAGAACTCTTTCTTGAACTCTTGTGGTGTATTTACCGTTATTCGCGTACAATTTCTTGATGAGAAAGTTTCTTTTGATGTTCAGAAGGACCAATACACCAAAAATCACTTTTCACTTTTGCAAATTTACTGTGAACACCTGTTGGCCATTTTGGGAACTATAGTACAAAGCAAGAAAGCACAAGGAGAGGGATAAAAAAATAATTACAAATATACTCCACTGGATAGTTACCTTCTGATCACCCTGGAGAAACCCAAAGGGTGAATTTTAATTCTGACCAAAGCATGTTTGTTTGTTGTCTTTACTAAAGTAAGCATCCAGAATGGACAAATTATAGATCAACTTAAACTTCAAATTCTTCAGTTTACACTGACATTAAAATCATTGGATGAATCCACCTCTGGCTTTGATGCCTCAATGGCGTAGCTGAGCGTCCCATTACTAGTGCAAATATTTTTTGAGCATTCTGATATTTTGTGGAACTTGAAGCAAGTATTTTCTCAAAAATCCCACAAACACCATAATCCTTTGGATGGTAAATATTCAAATGAATTCTCATTAATACAGCATGACTGCTGCTTTTTATATAGTGCATATTCATGATGCTACCCCACATATTGTATAATCACATTTTTTGAAAGGGATCTTCTTGTCTTAACTTTCAGGTTTGAAGGATGTCTCTTGCAGCTGTGAGCTAGACAGAGAGGGAGGAAGGTGGAAAGAGCTTTAGTAACCAAACGAGTTACCTAGGTATAGTTCAGAGGCTTTTGGGCAGTGGTCAAAAGGTAAGCAATCATGAGTTTAGTTGCTCAAAGAACCCCCTCCATCTGTAGCCAGAACATCCTACTGCAACTTTCCATTTGTGGATGTGACAGGAAACCAAAGGAAACCTATGCTGGTAAAGTAAAGTAAAAAGAATCCATGCCAGGGAGAATGAAATGATCAGCAACAAAAAATCATTTCTTTATAATTGAAGGTACAGTATTGACTGAGCTTCATAAACATAATGAATACTTTCAACCCAAATAAACAAATTTTTTCAATTGCTGTCAGGAAATGAAGTAGAAGCAGCAATGCAATGGATTTTATGAGTCACTGACAAGCTGTTATCTGCAGTTTGGCAGGCAGGAAGCTTTTGTTCAGAGTGCTTAGTCGTTTTTCAGAACAATATTGATTGTTTACTGCTGCTGTGATAGTTTGGTTTTGTACTGATTCACACTATTTTTCAGGGGGTCTCACAAAACTTCACGAAGCCTGTTTGATGGAGGTGAGTTGATCCGAGATTAAAGGAATATATAGGTAATAACTGTATGATCTAAAGTGCATTCCTGCTACAAAAGTGGTCTGTTGAAACAAAGTATCAATATATTGGAAAGGAATAAAATATAAATGAGATCATTTGGTTTGTATTCTTGTCTTGTTCAACACTGTGGGACGGCATGGAAACATCAGTAAAAATAGAAACATTCACAAAAGTGTGATGATTGGATCATGATGTTTAATATTAATATTGGGTGTAGTCTCTATTTTGATTGGATGTTCTCCACTCCTTGGTCCAAGTCTCTACCATTTTAGTTGTGAATAACAGAAGAGAAGGACTTCTCTTTATTTGGTGGAGTTTAACCTACGCTAAGGTATTGCCAAAATCTCTCTTCTTTTTAGAATTCTGTTAACATCATTTATTTTTTTAACTTATGGCTTCCATTTCATTTCTTCTGAAATAGTTTAGTTCATTTTCAAATAACAGAGGTAACTAATACTGTGCATTTGATGTGTTTTATTACTTCCTAGATGAATGTATGCAATAGTATTGACCACTTTAATTTTGTAAGTACGTAAACTGATCACTTCTTTGTTTTTTTGTATGTGAAGCCTTTTCCAAGAGGACAAGTCAGCCAATATGGCAGCAAGTGAATTGAAGGTAAATTGTCCAAAGTTCATTAAGTTGTTAGTGAGGTAGAGACATGAGGATGTAGTTACAACCAGGAATTGTTTGTTTAGTTAGTTGGGTAAAAGGAACATCTCTACTACTATATTATGTGCTTATCAGCCCAGGATTTCTTTCCAGCTATGCACACACACCTGGATCCCACCTGGATTAGCATCTTTATGCAGAGGATGACTTCCTGGCAAGAAAACCAAATGTGATAGATTTGTAGCTTGCAGCCAAAGACAGAGTCAATCTTTACTTTCATGTCGTGTAGAAACTACTTGATCTATGCCTGCTAGTTTAGCGCACTTTTTCCTGTCATCAATGCAATCATTTGTTACATTAGGTGTGTTGGTCATTGTCATTGTGTTCACCCTCAGCACTAGAACTACCCTGCTGACGTTTAGAAACATCGATTTCTTTCCTTTCTGATCATTCTCAAAGCACCGAGTTTTACTGACTTTCCAATCAATTTTACCTCAGTATTTATTTGTTCCCTCAAAAGCGTTTAACAACCTAGCATCAGTGTATCGGCTTTCCTTACTCTTCCCTTTATTATTTATTTTTCAGCTTAAACACTTACCTTACATCATTCCTGACTACCTTGAATTTCTTTCCTTGTACCACTTAATAATCGGTGTTAACGACTAGAGCCCTGATGGCTTTTCCCAAAATTATAATATAACAAAAGATTGCAATGTTAGAGTTCTTGGTTGTTGGACTAAAGTGGCATGACAAGCTATGTGATACGGGACAGCTGAATAAACGGATTTGGTCCAGCGTAGAAGTTGAATTGTAGTTTTAAATTCTGTAAACAGAGAGCATATCACCTGTAGTGGCTGAACTTGCTCAGCATCCACACACACGCACACACACACTCCCTTATGCACTTATTTAGTTATGTCCCAACTGTACAACCCAAACTCCTCCTGGCTGGTTTGGAAATAATTCAAAAGAATTTGTTATGTTCTGTCTTCTTCTATTGGTTGATGTCTTCATTGCATGCGGTGATGATTTTATTTGGAAGAAAACTTATCTTCATTCTATTTTGACAGATATTCAATGACTCAGTGCATGGCTGTATTGAACTCCCTCCTCTCTGTGTTAAAATAATTGACACTCCAGAGTTCCAGAGGCTGCGATTTATCAAGCAGTTGGGTCTCTGTTATTTTGTCTACCCTGGAGCCTCCAACAACAGATTTGAGCACTCAATTGGGTATGTCTTTTATTTTTCTTTTTTGTTTTTGGTATTAGAAACCTGAACATTTCTCTTATGCTGCCATTTCTGTTCTTAATTTCAAATTATTGGTTATTACTTAAGCATGCAGCTGTTTATGTGGATGAAAAGCCATTTGTAGGCAGCATCCATTTTTTATGTACAATGTTGCTGAAAAATACATTTAGAGTTTTTATCTTAGCCTGAACATTTGTCACACTGCTGCCAGGTTAGTTACCTTTTATTAAAAAATTATATATTTAATTCCTGCTACAGGAACACAGCCTGCTTTATGCTTATGGTGTTTAAACCTTGAATCTCATGCTTTGAAAAACTGCAAATTTAACGACAATGTACATACATTATCCACAAATTATTTAGCTTATTATGGTTACCATTTCAGTGTGTTAAATATGGTGTAAAACCATACAGTATGACCAATGTTTTAAAAGGGTCTCCTACAGTACATAAGATGTCTGTGAATCACTTGATAGTCTAAATGGATCGTGTTTGCTTCTTGTGGGCACAGCTGAGTTGTGGTGAAGCCTCCTGATGCCATGGTTTCTTTTTGTCTCTGGGCATCTGAAAATGAAGAGCTCTTAGGGATTTCCCTGCTTTGTCAGCATCTTTCATCATCAGTAAATATTTAATGGGTAGATTTGTTCTATGACATAAAAGAAACAAATTTAAAAAATTAGTGTCCATATTTTCAGAAAAAATGTGCTGTTGTTGGTCTACATATTTGGGGAAGAGGGTGACAGATGTTGGTTTTGTTAATTGTTAGACGAGTTGGTGTGGTCCAGTTGGGTTGGCGATTAATTAATATGCTGACAAGTGAAGTCTCTGTTATTCCTTAAAACATTAATAACTGATAAATTTGTTGTTGATGAAACGAAAGGGAGGGAGAGAGAAATACGCTGAAACATGGATTGTTGTAAGAATAAATGCATTTACCTTTTTAAAAAATACTGAAATAAATGGCTTTTTTTAGCAAAATGGTAGGGCCAGGGTTTTGTGTGAACAATGTCTCCAGTAGTACTTGTGCTATTCAAACTTTTCTGATGCAGTAAGCAGTTTGTCAAGTCGTTTTTCAACACTTTAGTAAAAGGTGAATTATTTTCCTTAAAAACGTACAAACTATCTGGAGGAAGTACAAAAAGAAACAAAAAAACAAAACAAAAAAAGCATGTTGCTGTCATATGGTACAAGAACCAGGTACTTGAGGTATCAGAGAATCTGTTGCCATTTACTTTTTGTAATTCAAAATATAAGCAACAACAAAATGATCCATTTTGGTAGCAATCTCATCTGTTTTTGTACATCCAGTTTTGAGTGCCCACACTAAATTTACGGATGTGTATACATTACAGTGGAACAGGTAAACCTAGTAGGTGTAGAAATTCAGTGCATACATGCTGTCTTTTGATTCTTTGATCTTGTCTCAAGTTATCTGGGGATAATCTACATGAACAGACTAGCAGTGTGCATACAGGTCATTCCCTCGTAAATTCCCATGTCTGTAATAGTAGCTGCTTTAAGAGATTGCCCCAATTGAAAATTGGCTAACACTGTTGAACACTATCTCCAAGAATGTCAAAAATACATCTAAGGCAGGTAGATCTATTGGTGCAATACTGCTGAGAGGATTTACAAAAACATTAAACCAACAGCACAGTTTCTAAGGTTTAAATGCTATCTGTTTGGAGGACCATGAAGTAACATCTGTTGAATTGGTGAGTTTTATTGAGGTTTTGAAACACTGAGGCAGAGAGAAGCTGACATATAACATCATTATTAAGTGTGAAGTAATTTTCTACGACAGATGAGTGAGAGATAATACATACGTATACATTAGAAAATCCCACGTGGCAATTTGACTGAATATCAATAAAAGATGGTTGTTCATGTCTTTGTGTGTTTTGAGGGATATGGGTATTGAAAGTCACTGGGTTGAGTACCATTGATATGGCTATGAAATGGATAGAAACAGAACGTGGAGTTCATACTGAAACTCCATGTCAAATGTAACCACAAAAACAGAAACACACAAATTGCTTCTTTTCACAATTTTGATGAATATAATACAGGGTAAGTGACATGCATTGATATGATGCACATCTAGATTAAAACCCATCAAACTCCTCCCCGCTGTCGTCTTCCCTCCACTGCAAGAACTGGTCATCAGTCATGGTAACAGTTGCGTTGTAATAAATATGGTTGTCATCGTCCTCTGATGCTTCTACTGCCTCGTCATCCCTTGGCTCAGAACACAAGATGTCATCTTCAATTCTATCCATGGTATTGGACAGGCAGCACCTGAGGAAGCCCTTCTTGATGGTCTAGGGGTCAACTTTCCTGGCATCTCTGATCAAGGTGGCAATGGTGGGCATGTCGGGTTGGCGCATGTGACCAATGAGGGTGAAGGTGCATTTGTCCTCCATCATCCGTGTATTCCACCTCTGCTGGACCCTTTTTGTCTTGGCAGCTGCAAGGTATGTTCTGACCTGCAGCATGGAGATCATACCCTCTGAGATGATGGTGAGGTCTGTTCGAGACGTCTTCAGGGCTATCTTCACGGACTCCATGCAGTGGCATCTAAAGGTATCCAGCCAAAGAAGCTTGCAGCACAGCATACCCTGTCCTCTCCATGTAGTGTTCACACAGTCTTCATTCATCCACCCCTTGGAATGGACCAGATGTGGACACCACTGGGGAACTGGTCCTTTTGCATGATTTTCCTCTTAAAGATGTATGGCAGGAGTTTACTTCCGTCAGCCATACACCCCAGTGTGACTGTGAAGTGGGTCTTCTTGTGGCCAGTCGTCTTCACAGTGATGGCCTTTAACCCGATGGGGGCCACTGTGCTGTTGTAGGGATGGTCGAACAACATGGGCGTCTGGTCAGCATTCCCTATCTGACTGAGGTGGTAGTCGTGTTGTTTTCTCAGTTTGAGGACGAACTGTTGGTACATCAAGAGCTGATCTTCGTAATCATCAGGTACCTTCTGGACGATGGTGGTCTGCCGATGTATGCTCAGCTGGTTGCAGGCCATGAATCGTGTGCACCATTTCTGAGACGCCTTAAAGTCAGCCACAGATTGAGTTTTTTAGACAGAAAGTGCATGCATGTGTATCTCTGTGATGTAAACCCCAAACCCTGCACGCATCTTTCAGTGACAGAGGAAAGTCCCTCCTCAAGCATGGGGTAGCCCACATCCTGGCCACGATCAGCACATTTTAAACATGACATGGCTTCAATCTTCTCCTGAGGACATTGAGGACACTGCCAGGAACTGATGTTGACCTTGTTCACTCCAAATCTCCGGGCTGCGGCATTGTAGCTCATACGTCATGTTTGCGGCAATGGTTGTGTGTGACAGTATATAAAAACAGGGACCTAATGAAGATTACCCATGTGCAGAGTTTATATGCATGTTACCCTAATACCTTAGTCACTACGCCATGGCACAGTAGGCGAGGTGGCATAATAAACGAGGGTGGCATAGTAATTGAAAGGGAATTTTTTTGCAAAGACCTTTGAATGGCATGGCGTAATACACGAGGTATTCGTGAAAACCTGATCTGTGCATTCTGGTGATCACTACCTCAGCTGAGGGAGTGAATTTTTCAGATTTTTGTGAAGCTATTATGTATTACCCATAAAATATCTCCACATTTAGTTTATTCCGATAGCCCCGCTAAAGGAAAGGCATCGTAATTTCTCAGTTGAATTTAAGTTGAACATGGCCATTTGTTGTATAACACCCGCTCTCTCCTTCAGGTTGGCTCAATCTGACGGCACCTGAAATATGACCTAAATATGCCTGCGTATTATAATGGGGATTAAATGTGTTCAGAAGTTTTTAACATATCAAAATTGGGGTGTGTATTATATACGATATCATATAATATTACGATATTTGCATGTAAAAGTGTACAAATGCCTTCAAAATAAGGTGTGAATGTTTTCCGAATTACTTGTTTATGTACTGCATGCTTATTGTTTTGGAACTCTCCTGTCTTTTCAGTGTTTGCTATCTGGCAGGGCTTATGGCAAAAACATTAAAAGATAAATGTCCAGCATTTGAGATAAGTGAAAGAGAAATTTTGTGTGTGCAGATTGCTGGCCTCTGCCATGATCTTGGTAAGTTATTCACATATTTAAACCTTTTGTGATAGAATGGTAGACATTCAAGGAATAATTTAGCGAAGAAAGAACTTGACAAAAGGACTTCAGGTCTATTCTGAAGTCATGAGGATATAAACAGTATTGGAAATAATTATGGAAACAGGTTAAACTGGGTATAGAATGCAAATAATGTGCTATAATTGCATCTCATGCATAGAAATAAACCACACCATAGTATAGTCATGTATTGATATAGTACACTACCATTGGTTGTCCTGCAAGCAATCAGAAAGTCCCACACCCCTAGCAGGACTATAAATGTATAGGCGGTGATGTCATTGTGGTCTGGTAAATACTGTGGTCCATGGGAAGGAAATATCGCATAACAAGAGGTTAAACTTTTATCCAGTGAAGGATACTCTATGCTGTAGATTGCAGCCTGCCTTCATGTTTCAGCTGGAGCCGTATGTGAGAGTCTGAGGAAGATATGCAAAACTGGTACTGTTGACAATAGACACGGTCAAGGAAGAGAGCTCACTCTCGTCAAAAGTGATGTTAAATACCTCAAGGTATGTTCTCTATGTGAGAAACAACGAGCCAGTAGAGATCTTGCGAATGACCTAGCTGTAAGTACTGGTGTAAATGCTTCTTCAAGAACATTAAGATACACATTAGTGTCAAGTGGTCTCAATAGATGTGTAGTGTAGCTAGATAAAAGCCATTGCTGTGAGGCTGAAATGGGTAGCAGAACTGAAACAGTGGGATGACCAAACCTGGAAAACGGTGGATGTCATCTTTACAGATGAGTCCATGTTTGAATTGTTTGGTATCAATGAACAGCAGTTTGTTTTAAGGCAGACCGGCGATGGGTATAACAGTCAGCATAAAACAGCTAGTGAGCCATGAGGATGGACCAGTACAAGTGTGGGGCTACATATCGGCCAAGATACAGACAAGTTTTCATTTATCAGGTTATTCCCTTGGGAACACATCTCATTGGGCAGAGATTCATCTCCCAACCCGACAGTGTGATGGAAACTATATATACGAGAACATGCTGAGGAGAGAGAGTAACCTGGGCATGGAGATACGAGAAGAAATGGAACATGCATAATGGAGCAGAGGGAGTTTTCGCTCATTTAAATTCTGCTTTTGGTGGTGAATAAATAGGGCTACCATAGTGTTAAACGGAGAGTCCACGCAAGGCCCGGTCAGGATCATTACATTGTTGAGTTGAAATAAACCTACTTACTGTACACGCCACATCACTTAATGTGAGGATGGATCCTCAGATTCTGACAGATGGGATTGAAATCAGGAATAGCTTTTCCAATGTTTTCAGAACGATAGCTCCAGCATTTAAGAGAATAAACCATGTGCAATTTCTCAGGCGTAGGAGTGAGATCTTTAATGGATGTAGCATCGATATAGAAGCATGCTCTTAATCTGGTGTGGAGAAATAGCGTCGAGATGGGTCTCGGCGTTTTTTGAGATTAAGGTTATGGGTACCTAAAGAATGTATTGTAATGTGTGTGTGATCTTGTTAGAACAGTATCCCTTACTCGACTGAGCACACCGTCTTGTTACATACTTTACGTGTACAAGGGTCCGTAAATTAAAGGGGAAAACTACTCTTCATTATTTATTTTGATGGTTTTATAGTCATAGGTGAACTGGGTAAATCAGAGAAGGGAATAGGATTTTCTTTTCAACAAAGTGGAACAAAAGAATCCCCTTCCATAAGTCAGCTGGTAAATATAGGTTTGCTCACTTTTAAAAGTGAAGGGTAAGAGTTTCCTGGCCAAAGTCACAAGTGCCTGGGGCCCTCATGGCGCAAGACAGGTAGTGCTGTTTAAAAGGTAACTGCGACACTACACTTTCTCACCGGGGTTACCTCCGTTGTAGACACTGTTGTACAAAGAGAACAACATTTATCTGTAATATAAACCTACCTTCACCAGGTGGCTTAAGGAATGGCATTCTTTTGTTCTTTGAGATGTTTTCTACAACCCCAGTATCACGTGTTGTAATTCTCTTTTAGGTCACGGGCCATTTTCACATGTGTTTGATATATTTCTGGATGATGCTGACAAAGGTAGAGAGCACCAGGTATGCATCTTCATTACAGGTGTGAATTGGTAAATATGTAATTTGCATTGATGTATCTGATTGGCAGCTGGTAATCCATTATCTAGATAAAAGATAACAAGTTTTGTTTAGGAAGTAAAACAACAGATACAGTATTCTATCATTTTAAAAATCTTTGTACTACTAAAAGCTCCAGCCAGTGACTGCACTGAAGATAGTTGGTTTTTTTAAAGGATAAATCAACAGTTTTATACATGTCAGTAATAATAATAATAATATAATAATAATAATAATAATGATGATGAGAGGAAATAAGTAAATGTTCCAGGAAAGTTATTTATTCTGCTTTGTACATGTAATGGTTGTCTCCAAATAGAATCAGTTTACACATCAGTTAATGCTGGGTGATACTTACTATTTGATTGGTGATCGATGTATACAAGAACGACTCTTTATCTTCAGCTGTAATTGAAGGGAAAAGGAACTAGTAGCATTCCTAGCATCTAATACCTGATCTCATTCAAAGCACTGTAAAATTTATTTAATCCAGCACCAAGGCCGAACTAGTGTAGTTTATCGTTGCTTGGCAGCACTTTTAACCAATCATCTCTTCGCCCTTGAATGCATTTGGATATTTAATGCTCTGTGAAAGCATTTTATATTACCTATTTCTCCAATAAACATTAATTTCTTTGAACTGTTTGATAAAGTCATTAAAGAACATCCTTTCGACTGGCTGTGGAATGAAGAGGAAATTTTGTTACCAGGTACTGTACATAAGATCTGCTACACCATACTGTTCATTCTTCCCTTAACTTAGGTGAGCTTTTATTACAGTATTGTTTATTATGTTTTGCTACACCTTACTGTTATAGTTGAATTATTATTATTATGATTTTCTGTATTATAGGTAAATTATACCCATTATCTAACTACATGGATAAAAAAAGCACATTGCCCAATCTGACTTTTATGTGGTCCAGTATTTGGCAGATTAAAGGAATTGTTCTGTGTTCAAGTGAGCGTGCATTTCGTGTTGACTGTAGGAAAATGTCACATGATGAGGTTTAGGGGAGAAAATGCTCTCAAAAATAATTTTGACTTTAGATTTATTTGAAAAAAAACCTATTTTAGCTTTTCTCTGATAAGTAATTCAAGCAAAGCTGCATCCTGATGCATTATTTCAATAGTGTTTTGGCTGGAGAAGACATTTGCTTGGAGTTAAGAGACCTTGCAGTACCTGTTAGTTTGTTTGGTGGAGAACATAATTGTTAACCAAAATATTTGTGGTATTTTTTTCTTTCTGTCTTGCAGCATGAAATAAGATCTTTTAAACTGCTTTGCCATATGATAGAGAGATATGGATGGGAGGATTTTGAAAGAGGTGAATTGGAAATCATCAAGGATATGATAATGGTTTGTTTCAAAGTTACCACTGTTGCTGCTTTCGTGTATAATCTGTTGTTAAGATGATCACAGCTATTCTTGTTGAAATGTAATCACCTATGATAATGAGGATGATGTAGTTCCAGGTATTTCTTTTCTGTAACACTACTCTGATTTAGTGTTATTGGAACAGCATCTTCCATTTGTGACTGCTTGCAGCTCCCTAACTTTCTCCCTTTTATTTGTATTTTCATGACAGAGAATGTCCATCACTGATATTTAATGTGAAACACCCTCTCTTCCTCTTTTTTCTAAAGCCTCCGGAGAACTTGCAAAGACTGAAAAAGCCATTCTTATATCAGGTATGTAATTTTTACTTGTGTCTTCCTGCCAGGCACCACACTAAGCCACACCCGTGTTAAAGCTTCTTCAGACAATTGGCCAATTATTACAATGCTCTGGATTGTATGGCCACAATAATTTATTGTACACTTTCTAAACATAGCTAGAAGTACATTGCACCCATTACCAGTGGCGTAACTAGGGGGGGGGCGGCAGAGGGGGGCACGTGCCCCTGGTTGCCGTTTTGAGGGGGGCGCAAAATTGACCAAGCTCATCGGGACCAACTATCACGAATGGTGAGATATGTCGACGTTGACTTCGACAAAAGGACTTCGTGTCCGAGAGTCCTTTCTTGGGTTCACCCTACTCGAAAAGAAAGATGCAGCCAGTATTGTCGACATAATTTTGAAGGAATTGGAAGATGATGGCCTTGCACTGAGTGATTGCAAGGCACAATGTTACGACAACGCTGCAGTCATGGCCGGACACACCAGTGGAGTTCAGCAACGCATAGCGGACTTGAGCGAAAAGGTGATATTTGTGAATTGCGACAACCATTCGCTCGACCTCGTTGGTTTAAGCGCAGCAAAGAGCAGTTTTAAGATTATTTCATTTTTCAACGTCATCGATTCCCCGCTTGCGTTCTTTTCGCGATCAACACGGCGTTGGGAAAAGTTGAAGCAAGCCATCCCTTTTGTTCTCAAATCTCCATCGGACACCAGGTGGAGTGCAAGAGCAGATGCTGTGAAACATCTTGCAACATTCCTAAACAAAATTCTAAACCTTTTGCAAAATTTGGTAGATGATAATGATGAGACATCCGACACACGCGGTGATGCTGACCATCTTTTAAGCCAAATGCTGGTCTTCCATTTCTTTGCATTGCTTGAATTTTGGAACAGGATTCTCGCTCGAATCGACCGGGTTCAGAAACGGCTACAAGATCCAACGATGAACTTCCGGGATGTCGCAGATGATATCAAAGCCCTTCAGCAGCATTTCTTGGATAATGGAAATGCTCTTGTCCACCAATCTCTAAATGAAGGCATTGAGCTTAGTCAACACTGGAACGTTGACGTCAACAAACGTCGCGGAAGACCAAAACAACGGCCTTCTGATAATTCTGAAGATGAAGCATCAGCACCAACCAATGAGATAGAACAAATCATGAAGACTGTTCTTCATCGTCTTCAATCCGAAATGCAGCATAGATTCGCCCGTTTACACGATATTGACGCAAAGTTTGGTTTCCTCCTTGATGTTCGTACTCTGTTATCCCTCACTTCCAGACGACGTTGCACTTCGATCAAAATGCGCTTCGTTGGCTAATCATTATAGTGCTGACATTGACGACGAAGAGCTCTTCGAAGAAATCATTGACTGCCAGGCGTTGTTGTCCACTCGCGCCAAAGTTTCAATATCAAGACCAGAACATCTCCTCAAATTTATTGTTCAGTACGGAGATAACAGCGTCTTTCCTAATTTGCGCATCGGTCTTCAGATTATGTTAACATTAGCCGTTTCAATTGCAAGCTGCGAAAGGTCATTCAGCAAACTCAAGCTAATTTTGTCATATTTGCGGACATCAACGTCTCAAAGCCGCCTGCGTGACCTTGCCCTCCTCAGCATCGAAAGCGAAGAAACAAACACAACCGATTTTGAAGACATAATCAATCAATTTGCATCAATGAAAGCAGGAAAGATCCCTTTGTAAATACTTTCTGTTACTCTTTTGTTCCATTTCAATTCATTAGAGTATTTTTAGATTATGCATTCATGGTATTTTCAATAGTTAGTACTTGGGATAAAGTTAGCTTTAAAAAATCCTTAAAGGGGTTAAATCGGACTACTGTCTAAGAATTCTTAGTTCATAGATTTTTGAAGTAACTAACCTAACCCATTTAGCAATAGAGGGCTTGAAGTTAGGAATATCTGTATTTCATTTCAGCAGATAAACGAAGTTTGACAAGAATAATTTCTTTGCTTAACAGGTACATGACAGTATAAGCATTTTTATATGATACTTGCAAGAACGACTCATTTGTTTATTGCTTTTTACGGTATGGCCTATAAAAAGGACAGTTTGGAATTAGTGGGGTGAATATTACGGAGCAGTAATAATATTGGGGAAAATTATAAAAATAAAATGAAATGATCTAGTTACTTATAACTCATAAGTAATAAATAATAGGTCGATTTTTTACTTGTGGGGTTCGCAAATTTCGAGCTTGCCCCCAGGCACCATTTACCCTAGATACGCCACTGCCCTTTACCATTTGTCTTGTAATTTAATGTGCCTACAAACTGTTAAATCTGTTTAATTTTTGTTTATGAAGGGATTTTTGTTCTATCTTGTCCATTGCTTGTTTTCAGCCTAATTGGCATTAAAATCAACATTTTAAAATACTTTCACCAAGAAAAATCACAACCCTGTCACATGACTGCAATTATGATTTCAAAATGGCTGACTGTTTATAAGCTGGAGATGTTTTCCAGAGCCAGATATTTGTGAGCTGGCAGCATGATAGTGAGTGACATGTATGTGGAGCGGCCAAGAGGTGAATAAATCACTTGTGAACATTACCTCTGGACAGAGATATTTTACTTTGTTTTAACACTGTTGATAATGGTGTTTTTAGATAAAACTTCCTCTATTTTGATGAGAAAGTCTTTGAGATAGGTGATTGCTTGAAGGCCCCTTATGAATTTGACAGTTGTCGGCATTTGATGTTTGAGCAGACGCTACCTATAAGGAAAAGCCGGTCAGGTTAGAAGACACGCAGTAGTTTATCTGACTTTATGTACAGATAGTGTGAATACCTGCTTTAATTCACTTTAAGTTGAACTTGGGATAATTAGTGCAGTGGATTTTAAGGTATCGTAGGGATCACTTTGGGGATTGGTGTGGAAAATTAATTGTTAGCAGCTCTGACTAATGAAGCTTTAAGGTAACAACTGATTATGTTAGGTTGGACCTCCTCTGGTGCTTTTCTGTCTCTCTCATTCAAGAGTTGGAGTGTTTTCAGATCAGGTGAGAGAATGTGGAATGGTGTGGGGTAGCCACCCTAAAATTTTGACTTGCAGCTTTTAGAAATGCAAATATATATATAAATTTCCACTTTAAAATGCATGGAATATCTGGAGATAAAATTCTTCAGGTTTGTTACCTCTCTAAATGCCAAAACTGGTATACTCACTCTGTAGATAGAGAATCATTGATGAAAACCTTGTTACAGCAGAGTCTCTCTGAATCCTGTCAAGTTATTCTTACATAGCACAGAATGCCTAACAGTAATAGCATTTGCTGTTGTGCCCCCTATTCTGTCTGGAGGGACACAAAAGTGCCTAGTGTACTCCAAGCAGCTGACATAATAAATCCTCTACTAGAACACATTTTAGATGTGGGAGAAAACCACCAAATCAGCTGATGAAGAGCAAGCAGCTAATCTCATCTGGAATTTAAACTTGTGCCCATGACCGTGTCAGTTCAGTGGATCACCACACCTCCCAGTAATAACAATTACTTCTATTAGGCAGAATTATTTATTAATAATGCAGTCTGAAACTTTGGTGAAATTTACTGTTTTGCATATCTGTCAGATTAGTTATAATCTTCATGGGTGTGAATATGGTGACCAATATCTTCTTCCAGATAGTGGCAAACAGGACCAATGGAATAGATGTGGACAAATGGGATTATTTTGCAAGGGATTGTCACCATCTGGGGATCAAAAACAACTTTGACCACTTACGATTAATGAAGTTTGCAAGGATTATTTCTGTGGATGATACACCCCAGATCTGTTACAGGGACAAGGTAAGGAGGTGAAAACCACCACCACAAAAATGGCTGATAGACATGCAATTCATTTTCTCCAAGTTTATTAGCTTCAGATGGCGAGTAAAAGGTAAATTTCCAAAGGAACAGAGCCAGGGGCTTCTTTTACAATCTGTGCTGGTTGAAGTCTGTTAGTCTTAGGTTCTTCAAAAGTTCTGCCAGCGATGAAAGTAGCGAACTGATGCCTGGGTCTGTGTTTAGCTAAAGGATGATTTTAGTGATCCTTTGTTATTTTATCATTTAGTGACTTTACTGTGAAATTTATACCATTTTCTGGAATGCTCTTCATACTGAATTCACAGCAGAGAGTTCAATTTGTTGTTCGCCATCCTTCCTTTTCTTTTGTAGTCTTTGCGGAATGTTTTTGGTTCGGCTTAGATGGCACAGCCAAATCTCATTGATCATGAAAATTAAAAGTAAACTGAGAATACAGCCATTGAAACATTTATTGAACCTACTTATGACTGCATGCCAAAAGAAGGTAGTAGTTTGTGCAGTAAATATTTATAATCAATGGAAACTAACAATTGTATTACACAATTATTTTTGTGCTTTTAAAATATTTTTTTTTAAAAATGACAAAAGAAAGATGATTTTGCAAAGTTCTAGATCACTGCCTGCAGTGTTACCAATGATACTGTTCAAAGATGTCTGCCCAACCTTTGAAGATTCTTCACAAAGAACTATTTAATACTCAGTTCCTGTTCCTTATGCTGTGTGTAGCAAACACAGACCAACAAAAGGCTGGAAAGCAGACTACAAGAAGTCAGTGTGTATTTCAGTTATCCTGATCTCACTAATTGTACCTTCATTAACACTCAAATCAGATCATATCTCTGGACTGAAATCTAAAATACTGCTAGAGAAGAAGATGCAGCCGTGTCTTTCAAATTGGTTTGTGTCCACTATCAGAAGAGCTGATTAATTTAAGATCTAATTATTGCTAGTTAATATATTTTATTACTGTGGATGTGTTTGACAGCTATCAAGCTCTCAGATATGTGGGCTGGTTGTTTTATTAATAGAATTTCCCATTGTTGTGTTGTGTGTATTCCTAAGGATTTTGTAAGTTTTAAAGAATCAAAATACCAGCAGCATTTTGAATTTTGACTATCACTGTTTTCAAAAACCAAAAAAATTCTTTGTGGGAGCCTCTAATCTCATATCTCTGTTTCTATCCGGTTGATACAGCTACCCTCTGTATGTTACACCTGAGGTGCATTTGCATCCTGCTGCTCTTCAAATCTGTAGTGCTCAACACAAGTTGAACTGTTGGGGCTACAAAGTGCAGCAGTTTCCTTGTTAATATAACCCCTTGTGGAGATAAATCCGTATATATCGCTTCAACTCCCCGAGTGTTTCGTTACTAGCACGTTGATTAAATATACAGCCACCTGGATACAAGTACTAACTAGTACTTGCAGGCTGGGGTGTAATGCACAAGGTTAAGTAACTTCTTCATTCCTGGTAGACTTTATTGAAATTAATATTTTCACTTTTCTCTCCAGGAAATCATGAATTTGTATGAAATGTTTCACACTCGGATGAACCTCCACCGCCAAGCGTATCAACACCGTGTGACTCGCATCATTCAGATAATGTAAGTAGCGAGCAGCCAGAAAGAAAGACAAGAGGTGCATGACTTAATTTTCCATAGCCGATTAAAAACTCTTAATTCTAAAGAAAACATCTGATGATATTAAACTTTGTTTACTGCCTTCCCTTCCATTTCAGTGTCCATGGCAACAAAAAAAGTAGGCTTTTGAAAATTGTGTTTAAAATAGCATTTATTGTACGCTTTCATCTGTTTGCAGAATATTAAGAGAGAAATTATTGAAGATGCTTTTTATAGATTTGAACCTTATACGGAATAGTGGATACAATATTTTAGCAGCAACACACATCAGGAACAAGCTGCACTGACTCAATGCTTAGTATAGTAGCAGTAAGATGTATTATTTTCCACAACTACTGTGATTAATTTAACCTAGTCTTCCTTTTAATCTTTGTCTAAATAAACAACATGAACAGATAAAAATGAGCAATTCATCGTAATCACAGTTCAAACCACACAGGAGGTTATTTATGTGTGAGATAACAACGTATAGCAATTGCAGGTGTGGGCTGGATAAGTCTTTTACTCTGCCGATTGTTTCTAAGGGAGACAACTCTGACATAGGGAGCATAGTTCTTCGATTGTCTTCTAGTAAGCGTTGCAATCCTGCATCGTGAAAGCCCAGGCAATTTAAACATAGACAGGGAAGACCCTTCTAGAACCCTTTAATTTTAGATGTGCGAGGAGACCCTCAGAACTCGCTGGTGAAGAACAAGAAGAAACTGTACCATCAAGTTACACGATATTCAATTGGTTCCCTGCAGGAATCTAACTTGGGCTGGTGGGGTGACGTCAGTTCTAACAGCGGGTGGCTGTTAGTCTACAGGGACCACCCACCTATGCTGAAAACCTGCCGATTCTGGGAGAACATTACTTTGTCTGTCTGTCTGGTGCCCTGAACGTCCACCTCATCTGGGAATCTCTGGATGGCTTTGCATGTTAATGGGGGAATGTGCATCACTAAATGAGTTTCTGTAAAAGTATTTTTCATTTAACTGTTGGATGAGCTCCAACTGCGGGAATCTCTCGGTCAGCCCATGTCCCCTAACTGTAGAAAGGCTAAATGTAAGCTCTCAGTAATAATGACCAGTTGGCCTTCTCCAGCTTAGCAACCTTGGACCCTGAAATTAGCTTAAGCTAACAACCTTTCAACCCCAACTGCGTGGAATTCGTATGTTCTTTCTTATATTCTAATCCTTCTTCCTCATTACTTTGTTTCTGATTTCCGCTTTTGATTTACATTTGGAAGGTTTTCAAAATGTTTACACGTGATTAATTGATGCTGCATGACTCCTCGACCAACTGGCACTAGCCAGCGTATTGTTTTCTGCGTGTAATTTTTAGGTAGGATACAACTTGGTACCCTCAGGATGTCTTCTGTGTTCCGTTCACTGAGTTTTAACTTGTATTTTGTGTCTTCATTGTAGGTTTCGAGAAGCACTGTGCAACTCAATAGAAAGGTGAGTACTTGTACTGAAGGATGGCGTCAGCAGAGACCAAAGCTGTAACTACGCAAACTCATACAGAAAAGGTCACGAACTTCGGATGGAATGGATCACTGAGAACATTACAAATTTGGATGACTGTTTTGCTGGTACAGTTCTGTACAGCTACTCGGCAGTTCTAGTGCTGCCCAACTTTACAAGCAATTTATTGAAAAATCTTTTTTCAAAACATCAATGCAACAAATTGAAGATGTCTTCATGCCAGAAGGTCAGGTAGGTTTAGGAGTGGAACAGGGAGAGGGGGGGGGGGCGCTGACATACCATTGGCTATGCACTAGTTGCTGGAGAACAAAGCATTTGTTCTAACACACCGTTGATACAGAGGTGCCTTATCGAAGTTACTCTTGAAGTTTGGTGGGTTGCCAGATTCTCTTGATGCGTCGTTGTTGCTGACTGCATTTATAAAGGTTGGAGTTTTCTTGAATATGAATGCGTGACCAAAAATGTGTTAGATTGGTTTGACCGTACAGGGTGTTATGATGCTGGTATACTCGTTAGTATTGCATCATTCTTCCAATCTGACAGGTGGAGTTCACATTGCGGCAGATTTCATCCTGACATAAGTAAGCAAGCAACAAGCGGGTATTGAATTTTGTTCCAAACTGAGGAAGGTAGGTACATAAACAGATGCTCTGCTGGTACAAGTTTAAGTGGATACTGCACCCATCACTTAGATATTTTACCTTTCAGTTTGTTTTTACTAACTTCTTGTCAAATGTATATTTACTTCTTGTTTTAGATTATTTTTACTTAATCCTCCACCACCGGCCACACTGAAGAAACAATTGAGCAAGTGAACTCCTCCAAGGTTAATTAACTATAAAACGTATTTTAGAAAGACAAAACCAGCTTTCATTAGTGAGTTCTAGTCTAATATGATACCAGTGTCTTAGTTAGAAGCTTAAAAGAATGCTCTGCTTAGACAGATGAATGGGCAGCTTGGTTTATGAAGAAAACCAACAGATAGACAGAGACAGCTTTTGTTCGGTTTAAAATATCTTAAAAAAAAGAAATAAATGTTTTGGCGACTAGATCCTGACTCCACATTTTCCACCATTGCAGTAAACTTGGCTGACTTTTCTAAATAAAAGACCTAATTGCTTTCTAGAGAGCATTGTAATGCGTTCTGCCAAATTACTGCTTGGCATTGGCGCCCTAACTACAATTAATACTAATCACATGATCACCTTTTCTTACCACTGGGCAGATTCAAGCAAGGGTCAACTGGACACAGTAAGATTGTTGGCTTACTGGTTCACTTGTAAGACAGGCACCATGCTGACTGATGCGGTTGCTTCACCGTAGAAGAACTCCTGTCTGGAGTAATGCAGAATGTAGTGAACTCTTGTCCTAGTAGAATCCAGGTGGGAACTGCATGTCTGCTTTAGAATGCTACAGGATGCAGTTGAACTTATTGGTGACTGCTCTGGTGATGGTACCCTAACCCAGGAGTCATAACAGCCCATTTTGCTGAAGTCTTATTACATCAGCCTGGAGAAGACAGAGATATGATAGGAAGTACCTGGGAAGCCAGTAATAATTACCACAGAAAGTACAGGTCTCGGTGTGGTCTGGGGCATTTATGCATGCGGAATCTGAAAAGCCAGTGCTGTTTATGAAAGAGTGAGATAAATGAAAGGAGCATCGGCTGTAGTTAACAGTGACATTCAGTTGAAGAATCAATCTGGTTACTGCCTGTAGATGGCATATCATCACTGTTTATTATGACTGGAGTATCTGTTTGGCTTCTGAAGTTGATTTTGCTGCATTGAGACACCTTTCATACTCTTTATAATGAAGAGCATTTCAAGAATTCCATCTTTAATCTAACTAAGGTATATTCAGATATTCGATCCATGAATTATTTGTTTTTTAAATTTTAGATATACTTTAGTTTCTTTCATTTTCTGAACTGAAAAAAATTCAAATATGGATATAAAAATATTGAGATTATTCCTGAATTATATATAATCCTACAAGAGTACATTGGAAGATTTGTTCCATTTCTATATGTATTTCTTTTATGCTGTATTGTAATATTTCCTCTATTTTCTTGTTGTTGCTTCAATTACAGACAAGCTCTAGTAGACGCTGAGAGTAATATGTCGGAGTTTGCTAAGTTGACAGATGGAATCTTCCAAAAGCTGCTCTACTCTACTGATGTTGAAAATGCTCAGGCCAAGGAAATTTTAGAAAGAATTTGCAGTCGAAACTTATACAGATTCGTAGAGAAGAAATCAGTTTTGGAGCTAAATATGGACAAGGAACCTTTTAAAAGGGTATGTAGCGAGTTGATAAAAAACTTCTTTGTTTAGCCAGCCAAGAGAATTATGTATTGCCATCCATTTTCACCTTTGCTGCTGTCTTCTCCAGGAGGCTGACGGTGTGGTCAGGTAGGTTAGCAAACCCCTATCATGTGTTTGGACAAATAGCGTATATGATGTAGTCACCATTAACGCTGGAATTGTTTTCATCAGATCTTAATTACTTTTTTTGTTCCAGGACCTCATGAATGAGCCATTGATGTTATAACATTTGTTTTTATTGTCTTTGCTTGCTTGCTTATCCACCGCTGACCACTAGAAGCTGACACATTGTAACACTGTTTTCTGCGAGGTCAACAACACAAGATATGGAACTTGCAGGTAAAAATTTGTAATAAAAGTGAAATTACTGCTTCTGCAGTCATTGTGCTTAAATTTGGTGATATTCAAATTTGTAGGTAGGTAGATATATATGTGCGTGTTATTAGATTGTTACAAACGTTTTGTGGCAATTTTTACCGTGGCAATGAGACTTCATATTGTTGCAGAACGTGAAGTTTATTAATCAAATGAAGTTCCATTACAATCAATACACTTCTGCCAATGAGTTCAGGCACATTTATACCATTTCGAAATAAATCTGTATTCCTGTAGTTGATAAACGTTTGGAAGGCAGTTATTATGGCTGCTTGGTTGGAGAAGGATTTCATACGGAGGAAGCTGTCGAGGTGTTAGAGAAGGTGGCAGTCTGTGGGAGAAAGGTCTGGTGAATAGGCTGGGTGAGGGAGAACTTCGTACCCTGACCTGTTCAATTTCTGAAGAGTCACTTTTGCAACATGAGGACGAACAGCATCACGGAGCGGGATTGGTCCTCTTCGACTCACCAATGGCAGCTGTCGTTGGGAGAGTTTCTCATGAAGGACGTTTAATTCACGACAGTACCTTTCAGCTGTGATGGTTTTGATTCTTATGAGAAGTGAAGAGCAGATCTCCAATTGACGATTTTGTTGTTGTTTATTCATCTCGTGAGGCACCCACTTGTCAAGCTGATTGCTTCAAGATGCCGGGAAACAGTTCCAGTGCTTACGTCGAGCTCTCCAGCAATTTCTAGCACTGCTTTTCTTGGATTGGCTTCGGCTGAAGCTTTCAGACGGTCGTCATCACAGCTGGAAAGATGTCCACTACGTTCCTTATCTTTGAGGCTTACATCTCCTGATTGAAACTCTGCAAATCATTGTGGTACTGTGCGCTCATTCGCTGTGTCCTCATCCCATGCCTGCTTAATGTTACGACTTGTACTCGCTCGCTTTGTGGCCTGGTTTTAACTGGTGAAGCAAAATGGCATGAACAACTTTGCTATCCACGCTTCACTCAGAATCCTGAAACAAATATCCATTTGATGATTATAAAAAAGGTAGGTTTTGCCTAATGTATCCCAAAGCACACACTACAAAACGATATATGTAACTTATCTACATACAACTTCACAAGCAGGCAAAGAATGAACCCCAAATTAACAATATAAAAACAGACAAAACCTTTGTAACGGCCTGATAAAAATGTTTGCTTCACTGAATTCCAAGCAGTGAAGGAATAAATCTTTCTGCTTGACCAAAATGTGTTTGTAAGTTTGAATAGTTATAATTGAGCAGAAAATGTATTGTATTTAGATTTAACCCTCCACAAACCAAATCAATTTATACCTTATAGAAGCTTTACGTAGTATTTGTGTTGAACTACAGTCATAACACAAAATGTGGTGTTGCAGCAACATGAAATTATTATTTCAAAGGTTTATTATTAATTAAGAAGGTTCTCTGTGTGTTACAGACCTCACGGTCCAACCTGTTCTGAGTAATAGAAATCTGAACGGTAGTGGAGTACAAATGTAGCTCAGGTGGTATGCAGAGGTTTAATGATTGATATTTGCTTTTTCAATTAAATTACACACCATTTTTGAAAACCCAATACGATTGATGACTCGTACTTTGCTTGTCAGAGTAATTTCAGTTTTGTTCAACTGTAACTTCCAAACATTTTGAGTCATTGAATCCCTGCAGATGAAGTTTTATCCAAATGCCAAGTCAATGTTCCTGGCTTCACTTTTGAGAAAACCAAATACAAATGTACATAATCTGTGGGGTACCAACACTTGATGCTCCAGTGGGCTAAAAAATACATAAAAAGTAGTAGCCTTGGCATCCAACAGGTCACAGGTTCAAGACCAACTCCAGCCACTTTTAATATCCAAAACACCCTTGTGCAATGATGAATTTTCGCAGAAACAAAGTAGCTCACCTCAGGGATACTCTCTGATGATGGCAACAGGGAAAGATCTAAAATGCAGATTCTCTAGTTAGTTTGTGCATTTCCCACAATTCCTTCTCGTTATCAGAGCAAACTATCTGGTTTCTATTAGTAACAGATCATCAGTAACTTTCCACCATCTTCTGTTCAATAGCATGCAATTGTTTCTTAAAGCATATTCAAGTTCCTTTATTTAGAATAATTTAGTTCTTATTATTTCTGTTTATTGGAAAAGTGTTGCATTTTTTTTGTAGATAAGTTTTTTTATTGTGTAAGTTGTCTGTATTTGAAATGGTAAAGTTTTCAAAATTATTTCAAATCCAAAATTTTTTAAAATTTCCAAAAACAAAATTTTCATTGCTATTTTTGGTTGTGACATCAAAGGACGTGGGAGACTTTGGAGAGGATTATAGCTGCCAATTGTTTTCTCTTGCAGAAATTTCTTCAGGAAATGGTTACCTCTCAGGGGGAGAGCTGCCAGAAGATAAACTGATTATTGATGTAAGTTGGAAATCAGATATCTCTCTCACTTCTGCTGGTACATGGCAGATAATTGATGGGTTAAACTCTCATTCTCCTGTTGTTATAACTGTGGGAAAATGGCAAAAACGATATCTTTGTCCATTCTGTCTTCAGCTTTGGTGAGAAGCGTTGGTTTCCATAGACTTAGTGGTAATGAGGCGTGTTTCAGACTTACGAACCTGCTGCTGCTTGAAAACTGGTTTTTATGGCCACGCACACATTCCCTTGAAGAACTACTGGCCATATTTAAGTTGCATCCTCCCATCACTGATCCTAATCACTAGTTATTTAAAAAATTCTTCTTTTGTATTTCTTGTTTTGCTCACCTGAAGTAAATGTCAAACTGTAATTTTGATTGATAATTCATCTTTCTTAGTTCATTTATCCTGCTATCAGTTTTTTGTGGGATGACGACCACTCTTCGTTATCTTCCAACAAGATGCAAACTGCAGTTTTATCTTTATTATTATTATTACACAACTTTCCATGTGATTTTGGCCTTTTAACATATTCATGTGCCTTTACCTATTTTAAGTTGAAGCATAGTATTGTTTTATCGTAAGCAGATTTATGAAGAGAACAAGTTTGCAAAAGAAAGGGTAGATTTGTGTCAGTCAACTATTTGTGAACACAGAGAGATCAGCAATTACCGGTCATTTTATAAATGGTGGAACGTTGTTTTTTCTCCTCCTCCTGCTAGAGAGGTAGATCTAATTCCAAGAATCCTGGCAATTTTCTGCAGCTTGAAGAATAAATGGATGAATGGTAGGGATATGGGACAAAGTGAGATTACTTACAGATTTTTTCTTGTTTTTTTTTTTAAATATAGATCTATTAGCATTAATTTTATCTGAAAACAAAAGAGAGCGCGGTAGTTATGGACAGACATCTGCAACACAATGATTTATTCACTGATATAATTTTGGAAATAATAATGGTATTACCCATAGACTGAATTGTTTAAAAAGATAGTTCTGTAAAAAGGAAAAAAGACCCACCACCAACACCATACAGGGATAAGGGAATGTAGAGGGCAGACTGTCAGTCAGTTATCATGGCTACGGACGACCTGGAGGAGGATGCGCTTATATTCCTATTTATTGATTGCTGAAGTTGCCAGAGTTCTCTGTACAATGGACAGAACTGTTGCACTGTTTCTATTTTGTTTCTTAGACTGTACACTTTTCTCTGATGAATATGCAAATTTTATTTCTAATTTGTCACTTGTTTTTAATTGTAGGTGGTAACATATAATTATGGGAATTATGATTTAGATCCACTTGATTCAGTTCATTTCTTCTCAAAGGAAGAACCTGATAGAGCCAAGAAGAAACCTAAACCTAAACCTGAACCTGAACCTGAACCTGAGGTAATAACAAAGCAAACATTAACATTGCCAGAATCCAATAGATGTAGTGGGTGGGGGTTTGCTTGCATGGTCGGTTGATAGTGTTGGTGCCATGTGGTTGTTGAGCCGAGAAATAAAGAATCAACAGCATTTTAACTCCTGTAAATCGCAATCCTTGGATAACTGGCTGCCACCTTTGCTTTCAGTAAAACTGTCGATGCAAATTCATAGCTGTTTTTGTCAAATCAGCTGTGAAAAAAACCCCAGTTATTTTCACATTTAAGATTCTTTATACAAACCTAGAAAATACGGAGCACGACCCGCTTATCAGTATCTCAGCCTTTTGAGCATACATTTGGAGACATACAAACATCTCTTCCCTCTTGTGCAGTTTTTTTTTCTTTTTAAAATCACAATGCTTCCGCATTGTTCCGAATACCATTACTTACTGACATCTGAGTCCGACGCTTATGTAAAATACGAGGATTTTATTGGCGCTAATTCAACAAAATGCTTTGCCATTAGACTTACCTGTTTACTCACCTTTGCTGTGATATATGTAAATCACACAGGTACCAACACCTGTTTGTTTGTTTTATCCTCGCATATTAAGATTTAAAATGTTACAAACTCCTCACATGATCTGTTGTACCCCAAGCAGAACCGAGAGTTGTCTTTCTTTTGAACGATAACAAAATAGCGTTATACTGGACTGAAATGACCAGTCTCTGGCACTGATTAGGGAAATTAGTTATTATAATCAAAACTTTTCATCACTCCTCTGGTAGAATCTAATCTTAAAGTTGAATAGACCTAAAAAAAATTCTTGTTTTATTGACTGGCTGCTATATACCGTTCTGACGTTGAAAGGTTTGTAATGATTGATTGCGACATGAAGATATTTGAAATTGCACACATTTGTTTATGTTGGTTTACTTCTTGATTCTTAGCTAACGACAGCTGATTATATTCTGAATTGAGACATGAATTATCGCGATAAATTGTGCACAGATGGAATAAAAAAAGCATTTAGAGAAATTTCTTTAAATTGTAAAAACGTGGCAGACTGTGTTTCTGATCATCTATTAGAATATTTTTGGCAGGACTTAGACTTTGTACTGATATTGAATTTTTGCCTTTGCAGTTCTGTGTCCTTTTGTTAGAGAATACATAATTTCAGGTGCATTCCTACCACAGGGATCTGAAAATCAAATTGGTGTATCCGACCATGTCATTTAAACCCCCTGCTGTAGTTTACTATGTTTAGCTTCAGCTCTTGCTCCACATGGGCTGACAATGCACCAATACGAGTGTGTGCTGAAGACAGACAGACATAGAGTAGACACTTGAACATTGTATAATAGCAGCCATCACTCAGAAAATTTAGGAATTGCATTTTTAAACGGACTTAAGACAATGACAGAAACAACAGGGTTAGGTGCTGTTTCGCCCCTGAATACCATGTGCTACAGTTGGGTGCAAGTATCAGTGATAGAGAGACAAAAGATAGTTTATCAGTGAATTATCTGTTGAAGAAGCAAAATGTGAATGATTTACAAAATGTATATCAGTTTCTTGGTTGTCTTATTTGTGCAAAGATAGAAAAGCCAGCACACTAAGCAAGGCCAAGCACAAGCCACCACATCAGACTCCTCCATGTTAATATGTTAATGTACACACGTGGTCCACATCAGCCCAGGGGCCAGGAACGGTGTTAATGAGGGATGGAACACCGCCCCTGCAACACAAGACTATCGAAAAAAACTTCGCTAATTGGCAAACCTGGTTGGTGTTTTACTCTCTGATGCTCCTGTAGTGTTGTTGAGATGCGTAGGTGCTCAACGTGTTGTTTCCAATGCACTGCAACAACTGATAGCTTGCGTACAACAACCACAGATCTTAGTGGCAGGCTGGTCCAGTATCTGGACCAGAGAGCAAGGAGAGTAGTTGGCCGATTGGTAGTATACCATTGGGCCAATGGCACCGTTGGACAACTGGAAAAAAAATGGCCGATTGTTTCTGTAAAGTGACTGCGCGAATGGCAGGTGTCAGCTCAGGATTTTAAGCCCACCTCTAGGGCATATATTTCTTTGGTTGGAATTATAATCCAAATCTGCCATTGCCAAGCAAAAATGTATTTAACTTGGAATATTTATGAACCAAGTTTGATATTTAATGCATGGGTCTTCATAGTTTGCAGACAAACTATCTAGAGATTCCATGGGAAAATGTTAAAATTCTGGAATATTTTGGTTTCCTGTATGACCACAAGTTAAAGTGGATTTTGTTATTTCATTTTTTGAAAATACTAAGAATGAAACATTTTATTTGAAATGCAATTGCTGGATTATGCATTTTACATGAGCTTAAAATCTTTAGAACTGACGACGATGATTCAGAACGCTATGCCCGTATGGTACGAAGTATCTTTACAGTTTCAATTTTAAAGAATACAATGAATTTAATTTATAGTGATATATGATGTTCATAAAGTGAAATTATCAAAATTCTTGAGTAAGAAGTGAAACAGATTAATAATGTTAAAATATTGCTATTTCAGAATAACCTGTAAATTAAAGTTGCATTTCTTTCTCTCCAGGTATCGCTTCTCTTGGCAGAACATTTTCAGGAGCATGAAGTAAGACTCTACATCAGAGACAAAGATGAAAGCCTGGAGAATAACGCCAGGAAATGCTTTCACGGAGCTTTTCAGACACTCAAACAGGTTACTTTCACAAATTAATGCAGTTTTTGGTATTTAAGAAACTTGAGAGAGAAATTCTTGTTGTCTGAGGTTTCTTTCTTTTTACCTTTTCGCAACGTTAAATATTTGTCGGCAAAATGAAAACTAATCTTTGGGAGACACAAAAGGGCTGCTACCACCTAAAGTAAAGATAAGTACAGGGGTTGGTTTTAATGAGCAGAATTGATAACTTTGGGCAGACTGCAGCGTCTTTTAGATATACTAACTTCAATTTCGAAACGGTCAATTATAGCGGGGTACGGTAAATTTCTTTATTTATTTACTTTTTTTAGCATTCTAGAATAAAATGTTACGTGCATATCCTAGAAAATCTCTCTTATTAATTAATTAATTATGCAATGCTGATTGTGCTAAGATGTGAGATTATTGGCAGGTGTAAATTATTTCAGCTGTACCTGGAAATTAGATAATTGGAATTCATGTCGTATCTGCCATTTGTCAGGCATGTGGCGTAAGATAAGAAACGCTCAGAAATCCATGAATGCTGTTGGATATCGTTCTTTCACCAGGGTCTGTCTGTACCTTGTAGATGATGGCATGTGCTGACATCAACAACTGTTTCAGTCTCCTCTTTTCACTTTTGATTAAATTCGATAATTTCTTATCTCTTAATCTACGAAGGATTATTTTAAAACTGATTTATAGCGGTAGTTTCTGGAAACAAACAATGACGACGACTTGTTTCTTTCTTTTCTATGGATTTGACTGTGAAGTTGTGCTTTACATTTCTTCCTGTTTTCCACAATCATATGACTTTGTCTTATCTTTCAGGCTGCTGGCCCTGGTCTCCGATCAGCTGACAGACAATTCTAAACGGAGTGAATAAGACAGATCACAGTATTTTTTAGCCATGTTCAGAACTCTGGGAACTGTTCAGCGCTGAGAGATGCTGGTTTTATAGTTTGTTGAAGATCCACAAATATTCGTAGTTTTTAGTCATAATATATCTGTAATAATGATAAAAACAAACATCAATTTACTGAAGCCATGCACAATATTATACAGGATAATTTCTGTTCTGGAAACTGTGTACTTTAGGAAAATCAACTGAATAAATGATAGAGACTATCATAAAATAATCGTTAAAATTTGTGGTGTAGAATAAATCTATTTGTATAAATACGGAACACGAAGGATGAGAGTTTGGCTGGCCCAACCAGTGACTACATGGATAATTCACTTTGTGCACAAAATAACCATACATACATTATTAAACTGTATTGTATCTAAAGCAAATTTATCTTTAAATCTCTTACATTTGTTTTGCTTTTTTAAAAAACGGCCAACTCCGCGATATGCCGGATCAACATCCTTCTCAAAATCGGGTTGGCTGGTTGAATGCATAAACTTCTGGGGAAATCCTTTTGCAGTCATCCAACAACAAAACATTTTTCTAAGTCCCCTTTCAAAAATATTGTACTGACAAAAACAGCAGAAGTACAGCAGATCCAAACCAAAGGGTGTTTCCCAACCTAAAACCTGTAAAGCCGATGTGGCAGACATGTTTTACTTGAAGCCATATCACCAACAAAAGTTCCCATATTTATTCAGACAGATAGTCAGAGATTTTATTATTAAATACAGATGAGTTAAAAAATATCGGTTTAAAAGCAGTCTTAACAGTGACATTTTATGAATATTATTGAAGAATGCACAATGATACAAAGAAAAATGTGTTAGGAATATTTACTGGAAGTTTGGAGGAATTACACCCAGGTTGGATAGTAGCAACATTATAAATGTACGTTACATTTCCCTCATCAGTAAAACTGGGGATGAATAAACTAACATGATAAACAAAGCCTTAAAACAAAAGTACCATTTCATGTTTGCATGCACTGACAGTCGTCAGCGACTGTTCAAATAAACACAGACAGTACAAAAAACACAATCAGCTTTGTGTGACTGCACGATAACAAAGGTGACAGACCAGTCTGATTCATTTGAGTGATATTACGAGCAAAAAACCTCACAATCTCACGACAACACTGGGCCAAAGATTTGAAATGGCAGTTAGTTACCTGTGAGCAGTGTCAACAGTTCCTTATAATTCATCAAGTTTCTCTTCCTGTCAGCCACAAAATTTAGAAGAAAAATACATTTTTCGTTACCTTAATTTTATTTTTTCCTTTAATACTCCGATTCGTTTTATTGAGCTTTGAAATGCCAAAATGGAGTATCTCAGAGCGAGGCTGATCTCTTGCGAGCAGTGTGCGCCGCCATTCTCCTCTAATGTCTCCATCTTTTCGTCACCTCTGGTGTGGGAACATCTTTAGGCTGCTGCTCTACTGTAGGTTCAAGAGCAGACGTTAACAGAAGAGGACAAATAATCGCAGACTGAAGAAAATGACCAAAGCACCAACTCTTCTCCAACGCAGGAAAAAGGAACGAAGAGTTTAAGAGCCGACATCCACGTGGACGCCCTCTGGTGGGATAGGTTCAGAGGAAGAAACATGGCAGCGTTCGGGAACTTACATGAGCGTTGAACAGCTGGCTTCATAATCTATTATGGCAAGTTATTCTCTTCATCATGATTTCTCGGTTGAGAACGTGTAGCTTATTGCCAGATCTCCACCACAGGAGTTTATTTCCAGCACAAAAACTATCAGATAACCATTATTACGCCTGGTCAGACATACAAGGATAATCCACGAGTTCGTGTCTTGTTGTTAAGATGTGCTAAATTTCAATCCAATTTACTGTAATGGAGTAATTGTAAAAAAAAAAAATGAAATAGGAATAATAATAATATTAATAGTAATTCTAGAGACGTTCAGATGAAGCGTGTCTAAAAACTGCACCACTGCGATGGTATCCGGACTGGTTTCATCTGAACATCTATAGTGGTTTCCCAAGACTAAACTGTACAAGATAAGATAATTTAGGAAACTTTTCACAAAGTTTTTCCTGTCTGAAAGTCATTGCGGCCCTCTCTTCTTGTTGATATCAAGATGGATATCCAAACACCCACTCTTGCGGGGCCAAATGGTACACGAGACAGGCCCTGGTGCCCCCTACTCGCTGTAGCATAAACTTCGCAGTTCAGTGGTGGTAACAACAAGAACTCCGCATGACAGCTGCCTACTAAGAACACAAAAGCATCGCTGCAGACGTCCAGGTGAATGTTCGGCAACTCTTCTGTTTATTTACAAAAAATGCTCCCTTTGAAAACGGGAACCGGCCTAGTGCAATTTATTACCATGCATGCAGTTTAATAAGGGAGACAACTGCCTGTGGGTAGTTAAGTGAAACTTCGGTCAAATCTCTGAAAATGCCGCGCTGGCTATAAAACAACATTCCAAAGCTCGATTTCTACACATCAACTCTACAAAACTGAATGACGACACGGCGAATCACAGTTTAAATATAATTAGTCCAACATCACTGGTTTCGTATTCAATGTAACAAAAATGATAAAAAAAAAAACTGAATAAATTTCAGAAAACTGTAAAACGAAATAAATCGCAAAAAATCAAAGCTTCAAAATTTAAAAATAAAGGCAACTGTAACAAAAAAAGACCTGCACCATCACCACGGTTATAGCGTATGAGGGGGAGGCAAGCAGACAAAGCACACATACAGACACAACTGGGTTTTAGCCTCAAAATGGATAGATGATCAGAGACCAGGCTCAGCATCCTGAAAGACAAGACAAAGTCATATGATTGTGGAAAACAGGAAGAAATGTAAAGCACAACTTCACAGTCAAATCCATAGAAAAGAAAGAAACAAGTCGTCGTCATTCTTTGTTTGTTTGTTTCCAGAAACTACCGCTATAAATCAGTTTTAAAATAATCCTTCGTAGATTAAGAGATAAGAAATTATCGAATTAGAGAATTTAATCAAAAGTGAAAAGAGGAGACTGAAACAGTTGTTGATGTCAGCACATGCCATCATCTACAAGGTATAGACAGACCCTGGTGAAAGAATGATATCCAACAGCATTCATGGATTTCTGAGCGTTTCTTATCTTACGCCACATGCCTGACAAATGGCAGATACGACATGAATTCCAATTATCTAATTTCCAGGTACAGCTGAAATAATTTACACCTGCCAATAATCTCACATCTTAGCACAATCAGCATTGCATAATTAATTAATTAATAAGAGAGATTTTCTAGGATATGCACGTAACATTTTATTCTAGAATGCTAAAAAAAGTAAATAAATAAAGAAATTTACCGTACCCCGCTATAATTGACCGTTTCGAAATTGAAGTTAGTATATCTAAAAGACGCTGCAGTCTGCCCAAAGTTATCAATTCTGCTCATTAAAACCAACCCCTGTACTTATCTTTACTTTAGGTGGTAGCAGCCCTTTTGTGTCTCCCAAAGATTAGTTTTCATTTTGCCGACAAATATTTAACGTTGCGAAAAGGTAAAAAGAAAGAAACCTCAGACAACAAGAATTTCTCTCTCAAGTTTCTTAAATACCAAAAACTGCATTAATTTGTGAAAGTAACCTGTTGGAGTCTCTGAAAAGCTCTGTGAAAGCATGTCCTGGCGTTATCCTCCAGGCTTTCATCTTTGTCTCTGATGTAGAGTCTTACTTCATGCTCCTGAAAATGTTCTGCCAAGAGAAGCGATACCTGGAGAGAAAGAAATGCAACTTTAATTTACAGGTTATTCTGAAATAGCAATATTTTAACATTATTAATCTGTTTCACTTCTTACTCAAGAATTTTGATAATTTCACTTTATGAACATCATATATCACTATAAATTAAATTCATTTGTATTCTTTAAAATTGAAACTGTAAAGATACTTCGTACCATACGGGCATAGCGTTCTGAATCATCGTCGTCAGTTCTAAAGATTTTAAGCTCATGTAATATACATATTCTGCATAATCCAGCAATTGTATTTCAAATAAAATGTTTCATTCTTAGTATTTTCAAAAAATGAAATAACAAAATCCACTTTAACTTGTGGTCATACAGGAAACCAAAATATTCCAGAATTTTAACATTTTCCCATGGAATCTCTAGATAGTTTGTCTGCAAACTATGAAGACCCATGCATTAAATATCAAACTTGGTTCATAAATATTCCAAGTTAAATACATTTTTGCTTGGCAATGGCAGATCTGGATTATAATTCCAACCAAAGAAATATATGCCCTAGAGGTGGGCTTAAAATCCTGAGCTGACACCTGCCATTCGCGCAGTCACTTTACAGAAACAATCGGCCATTTTTTTCCAGTTGTCCAACGGTGCCATTGGCCCGATGGTATACTACCAATCGGCCAACTACTCTCCTTGCTCTCTGGTCCAGATACTGGACCAGCCTGCCACTAAGATCTGTGGTTGTTGTACGCAAGCTATCAGTTGTTGCAGTGCATTGGAAACAACACGTTGAGCACCTACGCATCTCAACAACACCAACCAGGTTTGCCAATTAGCGAAGTTTTTTTTGATAGTCTTGTGTTGCAGTGGCGGTGTTCCATCCCTCATTAACACCGTTCCTGGCCCCTGGGCTGATGTGGACCACGTGTGTACATTAACATATTAACATGGAGGAGTCTGATGTGGTGGCTTGTGCTTGGCCTTGCTTAGTGTGCTGGCTTTTCTATCTTTGCACAAATAAGACAACCAAGAAACTGATATACATTTTGTAAATCATTCACATTTTGCTTCTTCAACAGATAATTCACTGATAAACTATCTTTTGTCTCTCTATCACTGATACTTGCACCCAACTGTAGCACATGGTATTCAGGGGCGAAACAGCACCTAACCCTGTTGTTTCTGTCATTGTCTTAAGTCCGTTTAAAAATGCAATTCCTAAATTTTCTGAGTGATGGCTGCTATTATACAATGTTCAAGTGTCTACTCTATGTCTGTCTGTCTTCAGCACACACTCGTATTGGTGCATTGTCAGCCCATGTGGAGCAAGAGCTGAAGCTAAACATAGTAAACTACAGCAGGGGGTTTAAATGACATGGTCGGATACACCAATTTGATTTTCAGATCCCTGTGGTAGGAATGCACCTGAAATTATGTATTCTCTAACAAAAGGACACAGAACTGCAAAGGCAAAAATTCAATATCAGTACAAAGTCTAAGTCCTGCCAAAAATATTCTAATAGATGATCAGAAACACAGTCTGCCACGTTTTTACAATTTAAAGAAATTTCTCTAAATGCTTTTTTTATTCCATCTGTGCACAATTTATCGCGATAATTCATGTCTCAATTCAGAATATAATCAGCTGTCGTTAGCTAAGAATCAAGAAGTAAACCAACATAAACAAATGTGTGCAATTTCAAATATCTTCATGTCGCAATCGATCATTACAAACCTTTCAACGTCAGAACGGTATATAGCAGCCAGTCAATAAAACAAGAATTTTTTAGGTCTATTCAACTTTAAGATTAGATTCTACCAGAGGAGTGATGAAAAGTTTTGATTATAATAACTAATTTCCCTAATCAGTGCCAGAGACTGGTCATTTCAGTCCAGTATAACGCTATTTTGTTATCGTTCAAAAGAAAGACAACTCTCGGTTCTGCTTGGGGTACAACAGATCATGTGAGGAGTTTGTAACATTTTAAATCTTAATATGCGAGGATAAAACAAACAAACAGGTGTTGGTACCTGTGTGATTTACATATATCACAGCAAAGGTGAGTAAACAGGTAAGTCTAATGGCAAAGCATTTTGTTGAATTAGCGCCAATAAAATCCTCGTATTTTACATAAGCGTCGGACTCAGATGTCAGTAAGTAATGGTATTCGGAACAATGCGGAAGCATTGTGATTTTAAAAAGAAAAAAAAACTGCACAAGAGGGAAGAGATGTTTGTATGTCTCCAAATGTATGCTCAAAAGGCTGAGATACTGATAAGCGGGTCGTACTCCGTATTATCTAGGTTTGTATAAAGAATCTTAAATGTGAAAATAACGGATTTTTTTTCACAGCTGATTTGACAAAAACAGCTATGAATTTGCATCGACAGTTTTACTGAAAGCAAAGGTGGCAGCCAGTTATCCAAGGATTGCGATTTACAGGAGTTAAAATGCTGTTGATTCTTTATTTCTCGGCTCAACAACCACATGGCACCAACACTATCAACCGACCATGCAAGCAAATCCCCACCAACTACATCTATCTCTTGGATTCTGGCAATGTTAATGTTTGCTTTGTTATTACCTCAGGTTTCTTCTTGGCTCTATCAGGTTCTTCCTTTGAGAAGAAATGAACTGAATCAAGTGGATCTAAATCATAATTCCCATAATTATATGTTACCACCTACAATTAAAAACAAGTGACAAATTAGAAATAAAATTTGCATATTCATCAGAGAAAAGTGTACAGTCTAAGAAACAGTGCAACAGTTCTGTCCATTGTACAGAGAACTCTGGCAACTTCAGCAATCAATAAATAGGAATATAAGCGCATCCTCCTCCAGGTCGTCCGTAGCCATGATAACTGACTGACAGTCTGCCCTCTACATTCCCTTATCCCTGTATGGTGTTGGTGGTGGGTCTTTTTTCCTTTTTACAGAACTATCTTTTTAAACAATTCAGTCTATGGGTAATACCATTATTATTTCCAAAATTATATCAGTGAATAAATCATTGTGTTGCAGATGTCTGTCCATAACTACCGCGCTCTCTTTTGTTTTCAGATAAAATTAATGCTAATAGATCTATATTTAAAAAAAAAAACAGAAGGAAAAATCTGTAAGTAATCTCACTTTGTCCCATATCCCTACCATTCATCCATTTATTCTTCAAGCTGCAGAAAATTGCCAGGATTCTTGGAATTAGATCTACCTCTCTAGCAGGAGGAGGAGAAAAAACAACGTTCCACCATTTATAAAATGACCGGTAATTGCTGATCTCTCTGTGTTTACAAATAGTTGACTGACACAAATCTACCCTTTCTTTTGCAAACTTGTTCTCTTCATTATAAATCTGCTTACGATAAAACAATACTATGCTTCAACTTAAAATAGGTAAAAGCACATGAATATATTAAAAGGCCAAAATCACATGGAAAGTTGTGTAATAATAATAATAAAGATAAAACTGCAGTATGCATCTTGTTGGAAGATAACGAAGAGTGGTCGTCATCCCACAAAAAACTGATAGCAGGATAAATGAACTAAGAAAGATGAATTATCAATCAAAATTACAGTTTGACATTTACTTCAGGTGAGCAAACACAAGAAATACAAAAGAAGAATTTTTTAAATAACTAGTGATTAGGATCAGTGATGGGAGGATGCAACTTAAATATGGCCAGTAGTTCTTCAAGGGAATGTGTGCGTGGCCATAAAAACCAGTTTTCAAGCAGCAGCAGGTTCGTAAGTCTGAAACACGCCTCATTACCACTAAGTCTATGGAAACCAACGCTTCTCACCAAAGCTGAAGACAGAATGGACAAAGATATCGGTTTTGCCATTTTCCCACAGTTATAACAGCAGGAGAATGAGAGTTTAACCCATCAATTATCTGCCATGTACCAGCAGAAGTGAGAGAGATATCTGATTTCCAACTTACATCAATAATCAGTTTATCTTCTGGCAGCTTTACCTCTGAGAGCCTAACCATTTCCTGAAGAAATTTCTGCAAGAGAAAACAATTGGCAGCTATAATCCTCTCCAAAGTCTCCCACGTCCTTTTATGTCACAACCAAAAATAGCAATGAAACTGAACAGGTCAGGGTACGAAGTTCTTCCTCACCCAGTCTATTCACCAGACCTTTCTCCCACAGACTGCCACCTTTTCTAACACCTTGACAGCTTCCTCCGTATGAAATCCTTCTCCAACCAAGCAGCCATAATAACTGCCTTCCAAACGTTTATCAACTACAGGAATACAGATTTATTTCGAAATGGTATAAATGTGCCTGAACTCATTGGCAGAAGTGTATTGATTGTAATGGAACTTCATTTGATTAATAAACTTCACGTTCTGCAACAATATGAAGTCTCATTGCCATGGTAAAAATTGCCACAAAACGTTTGTAACAATCTAATAACATGCACATATATATCTACCTACCTACAAATTTTAATATCACCAAATTTAAGCACAATGACTGCAGAAGCAGTAATTTCACTTTTATTACAAATTTTTACCTGCAAGTTCCATATCTTGTGTTGTTGACCTCGCAGAAAACAGTGTTACAATGTGTCAGCTTCTAGTGGTCAGCGGTGGATAAGCAAGCAAGCAAAGACAATAAAAACAAATGTTATAACATCAATGGCTCATTCATGAGGTCCTGGAACAAAAAAAGTAATTAAGATCTGATGAAAACAATTCCAGCGTTAATGGTGACTACATCATATACGCTATTTGTCCAAACTAATGATAGGGGTTTGCTAACCTACCTGACCACACCGTCAGCCTCCTGGAGAAGACAGCAGCAAAGGTGAAAATGGATGGCAATACATAATTCTCTTGGCTGGCTAAACAAAGAAGTTTTTTATCAACTCGCTACATACCGTTTTAAAAGGTTCCTTGTCCATATTTAGCTCCAAAACTGATTTCTTCTCTACGAATCTGTATAAGTTTCGACTGCAAATTCTTTCTAAAATTTCCTTGGCCTGAGCATTTTCAACATCAGTAGAGTAGAGCAGCTTTTGGAAGATTCCATCTGTCAACTTAGCAAACTCCGACATATTACTCTCAGCGTCTACTAGAGCTTGTCTGTAATTGAAGCAACAACAAGAAAATAGAGGAAATATTACAATACAGCATAAAAGAAATACATATAGAAATGGAACAAATCTTCCAATGTACTCTTGTAGGATTATATATAATTCAGGAATAATCTCAATATTTTTATATCCATATTTGAATTTTTTTCAGTTCAGAAAATGAAAGAAACTAAAGTATATCTAAAATTTAAAAAACAAATAATTCATGGATCGAATATCTGAATATACCTTAGTTAGATTAAAGATGGAATTCTTGAAATGCTCTTCATTATAAAGAGTATGAAAGGTGTCTCAATGCAGCAAAATCAACTTCAGAAGCCAAACAGATACTCCAGTCATAATAAACAGTGATGATATGCCATCTACAGGCAGTAACCAGATTGATTCTTCAACTGAATGTCACTGTTAACTACAGCCGATGCTCCTTTCATTTATCTCACTCTTTCATAAACAGCACTGGCTTTTCAGATTCCGCATGCATAAATGCCCCAGACCACACCGAGACCTGTACTTTCTGTGGTAATTATTACTGGCTTCCCAGGTACTTCCTATCATATCTCTGTCTTCTCCAGGCTGATGTAATAAGACTTCAGCAAAATGGGCTGTTATGACTCCTGGGTTAGGGTACCATCACCAGAGCAGTCACCAATAAGTTCAACTGCATCCTGTAGCATTCTAAAGCAGACATGCAGTTCCCACCTGGATTCTACTAGGACAAGAGTTCACTACATTCTGCATTACTCCAGACAGGAGTTCTTCTACGGTGAAGCAACCGCATCAGTCAGCATGGTGCCTGTCTTACAAGTGAACCAGTAAGCCAACAATCTTACTGTGTCCAGTTGACCCTTGCTTGAATCTGCCCAGTGGTAAGAAAAGGTGATCATGTGATTAGTATTAATTGTAGTTAGGGCGCCAATGCCAAGCAGTAATTTGGCAGAACGCATTACAATGCTCTCTAGAAAGCAATTAGGTCTTTTATTTAGAAAAGTCAGCCAAGTTTACTGCAATGGTGGAAAATGTGGAGTCAGGATCTAGTCACCAAAACATTTATTTCTTTTTTTTAAGATATTTTAAACCGAACAAAAGCTGTCTCTGTCTATCTGTTGGTTTTCTTCATAAACCAAGCTGCCCATTCATCTGTCTAAGCAGAGCATTCTTTTAAGCTTCTAACTAAGACACTGGTATCATATTAGACTAGAACTCACTAATGAAAGCTGGTTTTGTCTTTCTAAAATACGTTTTATAGTTAATTAACCTTGGAGGAGTTCACTTGCTCAATTGTTTCTTTTTCTTCAGTGTGGCCGGTGGTGGAGGATTAAGTAAAAATAATCTAAAACAAGAAGTAAATATACATTTGACAAGAAGTTAGTAAAAACAAACTGAAAGGTAAAATATCTAAGTGATGGGTGCAGTATCCACTTAAACTTGTACCAGCAGAGCATCTGTTTATGTACCTACCTTCCTCAGTTTGGAACAAAATTCAATACCCGCTTGTTGCTTGCTTACTTATGTCAGGATGAAATCTGCCGCAATGTGAACTCCACCTGTCAGATTGGAAGAATGATGCAATACTAACGAGTATACCAGCATCATAACACCCTGTACGGTCAAACCAATCTAACACATTTTTGGTCACGCATTCATATTCAAGAAAACTCCAACCTTTATAAATGCAGTCAGCAACAACGACGCATCAAGAGAATCTGGCAACCCACCAAACTTCAAGAGTAACTTCGATAAGGCACCTCTGTATCAACGGTGTGTTAGAACAAATGCTTTGTTCTCCAGCAACTAGTGCATAGCCAATGGTATGTCAGCGCCCCCCCCCCCTCTCCCTGTTCCACTCCTAAACCTACCTGACCTTCTGGCATGAAGACATCTTCAATTTGTTGCATTGATGTTTTGAAAAAAGATTTTTCAATAAATTGCTTGTAAAGTTGGGCAGCACTAGAACTGCCGAGTAGCTGTACAGAACTGTACCAGCAAAACAGTCATCCAAATTTGTAATGTTCTCAGTGATCCATTCCATCCGAAGTTCGTGACCTTTTCTGTATGAGTTTGCGTAGTTACAGCTTTGGTCTCTGCTGACGCCATCCTTCAGTACAAGTACTCACCTTTCTATTGAGTTGCACAGTGCTTCTCGAAACCTACAATGAAGACACAAAATACAAGTTAAAACTCAGTGAACGGAACACAGAAGACATCCTGAGGGTACCAAGTTGTATCCTACCTAAAAATTACACGCAGAAAACAATACGCTGACTAGTGCCAGCTGGTCGAGTCATGCAGCATCAATTAATCACGTGTAAACATTTTGAAAACCTTCCAAATGTAAATCAAAAGCGGAAATCAGAAACAAAGTAATGAGGAAGAAGGATTAGAATATAAGAAAGAACATACGAATTCCACGCAGTTGGGGTTGAAAGGTTGTTAGCTTAAGCTAATTTCAGGGTCCAAGGTTGCAAAACATTTGCTAAGCTGGAGAAGGCCAACTGGTCATTATTACTGAGAGCTTACATTTAGCCTTTCCACAGTTAGGGGACATGGGCTGACCGAGAGATTCCCGCAGTTGGAGCTCATCCAACAGTTAAATGAAAAATACTTTTACAGAAACTCATTTAGTGATGCACATTCCCCCATTAACATGCAAAGCCATCCAGAGATTCCCAGATGAGGTGGACGTTCAGGGCACCAGACAGACAGACAAAGTAATGTTCTCCCAGAATCGGCAGGTTTTCAGCATAGGTGGGTGGTCCCTGTAGACTAACAGCCACCCGCTGTTAGAACTGACGTCACCCCACCAGCCCAAGTTAGATTCCTGCAGGGAACCAATTGAATATCGTGTAACTTGATGGTACAGTTTCTTCTTGTTCTTCACCAGCGAGTTCTGAGGGTCTCCTCGCACATCTAAAATTAAAGGGTTCTAGAAGGGTCTTCCCTGTCTATGTTTAAATTGCCTGGGCTTTCACGATGCAGGATTGCAACGCTTACTAGAAGACAATCGAAGAACTATGCTCCCTATGTCAGAGTTGTCTCCCTTAGAAACAATCGGCAGAGTAAAAGACTTATCCAGCCCACACCTGCAATTGCTATACGTTGTTATCTCACACATAAATAACCTCCTGTGTGGTTTGAACTGTGATTACGATGAATTGCTCATTTTTATCTGTTCATGTTGTTTATTTAGACAAAGATTAAAAGGAAGACTAGGTTAAATTAATCACAGTAGTTGTGGAAAATAATACATCTTACTGCTACTATACTAAGCATTGAGTCAGTGCAGCTTGTTCCTGATGTGTGTTGCTGCTAAAATATTGTATCCACTATTCCGTATAAGGTTCAAATCTATAAAAAGCATCTTCAATAATTTCTCTCTTAATATTCTGCAAACAGATGAAAGCATACAATAAATGCTATTTTAAACACAATTTTCAAAAGCCTACTTTTTTTGTTGCCATGGACACTGAAATGGAAGGGAAGGCAGTAAACAAAGTTTAATATCATCAGATGTTTTCTTTAGAATTAAGAGTTTTTAATCGGCTATGGAAAATTAAGTCATGCACCTCTTGTCTTTCTTTCTGGCTGCTCGCTACTTACATTATCTGAATGACGCGAGTCACACGGTGTTGATACGCTTGGCGGTGGAGGTTCATCCGAGTGTGAAACATTTCATACAAATTCATGATTTCCTGGAGAGAAAAGTGAAAATATTAATTTCAATAAAGTCTACCAGGAATGAAGAAGTTACTTAACCTTGTGCATTACACCCCAGCCTGCAAGTACTAGTTAGTACTTGTATCCAGGTGGCTGTATATTTAATCAACGTGCTAGTAACTAAACACTCGGGGAGTTGAAGCGATATATACGGATTTATCTCCACAAGGGGTTATATTAACAAGGAAACTGCTGCACTTTGTAGCCCCAACAGTTCAACTTGTGTTGAGCACTACAGATTTGAAGAGCAGCAGGATGCAAATGCACCTCAGGTGTAACATACAGAGGGTAGCTGTATCAACCGGATAGAAACAGAGATATGAGATTAGAGGCTCCCACAAAGAATTTTTTTGGTTTTTGAAAACAGTGATAGTCAAAATTCAAAATGCTGCTGGTATTTTGATTCTTTAAAACTTACAAAATCCTTAGGAATACACACAACACAACAATGGGAAATTCTATTAATAAAACAACCAGCCCACATATCTGAGAGCTTGATAGCTGTCAAACACATCCACAGTAATAAAATATATTAACTAGCAATAATTAGATCTTAAATTAATCAGCTCTTCTGATAGTGGACACAAACCAATTTGAAAGACACGGCTGCATCTTCTTCTCTAGCAGTATTTTAGATTTCAGTCCAGAGATATGATCTGATTTGAGTGTTAATGAAGGTACAATTAGTGAGATCAGGATAACTGAAATACACACTGACTTCTTGTAGTCTGCTTTCCAGCCTTTTGTTGGTCTGTGTTTGCTACACACAGCATAAGGAACAGGAACTGAGTATTAAATAGTTCTTTGTGAAGAATCTTCAAAGGTTGGGCAGACATCTTTGAACAGTATCATTGGTAACACTGCAGGCAGTGATCTAGAACTTTGCAAAATCATCTTTCTTTTGTCATTTTTAAAAAAAAATATTTTAAAAGCACAAAAATAATTGTGTAATACAATTGTTAGTTTCCATTGATTATAAATATTTACTGCACAAACTACTACCTTCTTTTGGCATGCAGTCATAAGTAGGTTCAATAAATGTTTCAATGGCTGTATTCTCAGTTTACTTTTAATTTTCATGATCAATGAGATTTGGCTGTGCCATCTAAGCCGAACCAAAAACATTCCGCAAAGACTACAAAAGAAAAGGAAGGATGGCGAACAACAAATTGAACTCTCTGCTGTGAATTCAGTATGAAGAGCATTCCAGAAAATGGTATAAATTTCACAGTAAAGTCACTAAATGATAAAATAACAAAGGATCACTAAAATCATCCTTTAGCTAAACACAGACCCAGGCATCAGTTCGCTACTTTCATCGCTGGCAGAACTTTTGAAGAACCTAAGACTAACAGACTTCAACCAGCACAGATTGTAAAAGAAGCCCCTGGCTCTGTTCCTTTGGAAATTTACCTTTTACTCGCCATCTGAAGCTAATAAACTTGGAGAAAATGAATTGCATGTCTATCAGCCATTTTTGTGGTGGTGGTTTTCACCTCCTTACCTTGTCCCTGTAACAGATCTGGGGTGTATCATCCACAGAAATAATCCTTGCAAACTTCATTAATCGTAAGTGGTCAAAGTTGTTTTTGATCCCCAGATGGTGACAATCCCTTGCAAAATAATCCCATTTGTCCACATCTATTCCATTGGTCCTGTTTGCCACTATCTGGAAGAAGATATTGGTCACCATATTCACACCCATGAAGATTATAACTAATCTGACAGATATGCAAAACAGTAAATTTCACCAAAGTTTCAGACTGCATTATTAATAAATAATTCTGCCTAATAGAAGTAATTGTTATTACTGGGAGGTGTGGTGATCCACTGAACTGACACGGTCATGGGCACAAGTTTAAATTCCAGATGAGATTAGCTGCTTGCTCTTCATCAGCTGATTTGGTGGTTTTCTCCCACATCTAAAATGTGTTCTAGTAGAGGATTTATTATGTCAGCTGCTTGGAGTACACTAGGCACTTTTGTGTCCCTCCAGACAGAATAGGGGGCACAACAGCAAATGCTATTACTGTTAGGCATTCTGTGCTATGTAAGAATAACTTGACAGGATTCAGAGAGACTCTGCTGTAACAAGGTTTTCATCAATGATTCTCTATCTACAGAGTGAGTATACCAGTTTTGGCATTTAGAGAGGTAACAAACCTGAAGAATTTTATCTCCAGATATTCCATGCATTTTAAAGTGGAAATTTATATATATATTTGCATTTCTAAAAGCTGCAAGTCAAAATTTTAGGGTGGCTACCCCACACCATTCCACATTCTCTCACCTGATCTGAAAACACTCCAACTCTTGAATGAGAGAGACAGAAAAGCACCAGAGGAGGTCCAACCTAACATAATCAGTTGTTACCTTAAAGCTTCATTAGTCAGAGCTGCTAACAATTAATTTTCCACACCAATCCCCAAAGTGATCCCTACGATACCTTAAAATCCACTGCACTAATTATCCCAAGTTCAACTTAAAGTGAATTAAAGCAGGTATTCACACTATCTGTACATAAAGTCAGATAAACTACTGCGTGTCTTCTAACCTGACCGGCTTTTCCTTATAGGTAGCGTCTGCTCAAACATCAAATGCCGACAACTGTCAAATTCATAAGGGGCCTTCAAGCAATCACCTATCTCAAAGACTTTCTCATCAAAATAGAGGAAGTTTTATCTAAAAACACCATTATCAACAGTGTTAAAACAAAGTAAAATATCTCTGTCCAGAGGTAATGTTCACAAGTGATTTATTCACCTCTTGGCCGCTCCACATACATGTCACTCACTATCATGCTGCCAGCTCACAAATATCTGGCTCTGGAAAACATCTCCAGCTTATAAACAGTCAGCCATTTTGAAATCATAATTGCAGTCATGTGACAGGGTTGTGATTTTTCTTGGTGAAAGTATTTTAAAATGTTGATTTTGATGCCAATTAGGCTGAAAACAAGCAATGGACAAGATAGAACAAAAATCCCTTCATAAACAAAAATTAAACAGATTTAACAGTTTGTAGGCACATTAAATTACAAGACAAATGGTAATGGGCAGTGGCGTATCTAGGGTAAATGGTGCCTGGGGGCAAGCTCGAAATTTGCGAACCCCACAAGTAAAAAATTGACCTATTATTTATTACTTATGAGTTATAAGTAACTAGATCATTTCATTTTATTTTTATAATTTTCCCCAATATTATTACTGCTCCGTAATATTCACCCCACTAATTCCAAACTGTCCTTTTTATAGGCCATACCGTAAAAAGCAATAAACAAATGAGTCGTTCTTGCAAGTATCATATAAAAATGCTTATACTGTCATGTACCTGTTAAGCAAAGAAATTATTCTTGTCAAACTTCGTTTATCTGCTGAAATGAAATACGGATATTCCTAACTTCAAGCCCTCTATTGCTAAATGGGTTAGGTTAGTTACTTCAAAAATCTATGAACTAAGAATTCTTAGACAGTAGTCCGATTTAACCCCTTTAAGGATTTTTTAAAGCTAACTTTATCCCAAGTACTAACTATTGAAAATACCATGAATGCATAATCTAAAAATACTCTTATGAATTGAAATGGAACAAAAGAGTAACAGAAAGTATTTACAAAGGGATCTTTCCTGCTTTCATTGATGCAAATTGATTGATTATGTCTTCAAAATCGGTTGTGTTTGTTTCTTCGCTTTCGATGCTGAGGAGGGCAAGGTCACGCAGGCGGCTTTGAGACGTTGATGTCCGCAAATATGACAAAATTAGCTTGAGTTTGCTGAATGACCTTTCGCAGCTTGCAATTGAAACGGCTAATGTTAACATAATCTGAAGACCGATGCGCAAATTAGGAAAGACGCTGTTATCTCCGTACTGAACAATAAATTTGAGGAGATGTTCTGGTCTTGATATTGAAACTTTGGCGCGAGTGGACAACAACGCCTGGCAGTCAATGATTTCTTCGAAGAGCTCTTCGTCGTCAATGTCAGCACTATAATGATTAGCCAACGAAGCGCATTTTGATCGAAGTGCAACGTCGTCTGGAAGTGAGGGATAACAGAGTACGAACATCAAGGAGGAAACCAAACTTTGCGTCAATATCGTGTAAACGGGCGAATCTATGCTGCATTTCGGATTGAAGACGATGAAGAACAGTCTTCATGATTTGTTCTATCTCATTGGTTGGTGCTGATGCTTCATCTTCAGAATTATCAGAAGGCCGTTGTTTTGGTCTTCCGCGACGTTTGTTGACGTCAACGTTCCAGTGTTGACTAAGCTCAATGCCTTCATTTAGAGATTGGTGGACAAGAGCATTTCCATTATCCAAGAAATGCTGCTGAAGGGCTTTGATATCATCTGCGACATCCCGGAAGTTCATCGTTGGATCTTGTAGCCGTTTCTGAACCCGGTCGATTCGAGCGAGAATCCTGTTCCAAAATTCAAGCAATGCAAAGAAATGGAAGACCAGCATTTGGCTTAAAAGATGGTCAGCATCACCGCGTGTGTCGGATGTCTCATCATTAACATCTACCAAATTTTGCAAAAGGTTTAGAATTTTGTTTAGGAATGTTGCAAGATGTTTCACAGCATCTGCTCTTGCACTCCACCTGGTGTCCGATGGAGATATGAGAACAAAAGGGATGGCTTGCTTCAACTTTTCCCAACGCCGTGTTGATCGCGAAAAGAACGCAAGCGGGGAATCGATGACGTTGAAAAATGAAATAATCTTAAAACTGCTCTTTGCTGCGCTTAAACCAACGAGGTCGAGCGAATGGTTGTCGCAATTCACAAATATCACCTTTTCGCTCAAGTCCGCTATGCGTTGCTGAACTCCACTGGTGTGTCCGGCCATGACTGCAGCGTTGTCGTAACATTGTGCCTTGCAATCACTCAGTGCAAGGCCATCATCTTCCAATTCCTTCAAAATTATGTCGACAATACTGGCTGCATCTTTCTTTTCGAGTAGGGTGAACCCAAGAAAGGACTCTCGGACACGAAGTCCTTTTGTCGAAGTCAACGTCGACATATCTCACCATTCGTGATAGTTGGTCCCGATGAGCTTGGTCAATTTTGCGCCCCCCTCAAAACGGCAACCAGGGGCACGTGCCCCCCTCTGCCGCCCCCCCCCTAGTTACGCCACTGGTAATGGGTGCAATGTACTTCTAGCTATGTTTAGAAAGTGTACAATAAATTATTGTGGCCATAGAATCCAGAGCATTGTAATAATTGGCCAATTGTCTGAAGAAGCTTTAACACGGGTGTGGCTTAGTGTGGTGCCTGGCAGGAAGACACAAGTAAAAATTACATACCTGATATAAGAATGGCTTTTTCAGTCTTTGCAAGTTCTCCGGAGGCTTTAGAAAAAAGAGGAAGAGAGGGTGTTTCACATTAAATATCAGTGATGGACATTCTCTGTCATGAAAATACAAATAAAAGGGAGAAAGTTAGGGAGCTGCAAGCAGTCACAAATGGAAGATGCTGTTCCAATAACACTAAATCAGAGTAGTGTTACAGAAAAGAAATACCTGGAACTACATCATCCTCATTATCATAGGTGATTACATTTCAACAACAATAGCTGTGATCATCTTAACAACAGATTATACACGAAAGCAACAACAGTGGTAACTTTGAAACAAACCATTATCATATCCTTGATGACTTCCAATTCACCTCTTTCAAAATCCTCCCATCCATATCTCTCTATCATATGGCAAAGCAGTTTAAAAGATCTTATTTCATGCTGCAAGACAGAAAGAAAAAAAATACCACAAATGTTTTGGTTAACAATTATGTTCTCCACCAAACAAACTAACAGGTACTGCAAGGTCTCTTAACTCCAAGCAAATGTCTTCTCCAGCCAAAACACTATTGAAATAATGCATCAGGATGCAGCTTTGCTTGAATTACTTATCAGAGAAAAGCTAAAATAGGTTTTTTTTCAAATAAATCTAAAGTCAAAATTATTTTTGAGAGCATTTTCTCCCCTAAACCTCATCATGTGACATTTTCCTACAGTCAACACGAAATGCACGCTCACTTGAACACAGAACAATTCCTTTAATCTGCCAAATACTGGACCACATAAAAGTCAGATTGGGCAATGTGCTTTTTTTATCCATGTAGTTAGATAATGGGTATAATTTACCTATAATACAGAAAATCATAATAATAATAATTCAACTATAACAGTAAGGTGTAGCAAAACATAATAAACAATACTGTAATAAAAGCTCACCTAAGTTAAGGGAAGAATGAACAGTATGGTGTAGCAGATCTTATGTACAGTACCTGGTAACAAAATTTCCTCTTCATTCCACAGCCAGTCGAAAGGATGTTCTTTAATGACTTTATCAAACAGTTCAAAGAAATTAATGTTTATTGGAGAAATAGGTAATATAAAATGCTTTCACAGAGCATTAAATATCCAAATGCATTCAAGGGCGAAGAGATGATTGGTTAAAAGTGCTGCCAAGCAACGATAAACTACACTAGTTCGGCCTTGGTGCTGGATTAAATAAATTTTACAGTGCTTTGAATGAGATCAGGTATTAGATGCTAGGAATGCTACTAGTTCCTTTTCCCTTCAATTACAGCTGAAGATAAAGAGTCGTTCTTGTATACATCGATCACCAATCAAATAGTAAGTATCACCCAGCATTAACTGATGTGTAAACTGATTCTATTTGGAGACAACCATTACATGTACAAAGCAGAATAAATAACTTTCCTGGAACATTTACTTATTTCCTCTCATCATCATTATTATTATTATTATTATTATTATTATTATTACTGACATGTATAAAACTGTTGATTTATCCTTTAAAAAAACCAACTATCTTCAGTGCAGTCACTGGCTGGAGCTTTTAGTAGTACAAAGATTTTTAAAATGATAGAATACTGTATCTGTTGTTTTACTTCCTAAACAAAACTTGTTATCTTTTATCTAGATAATGGATTACCAGCTGCCAATCAGATACATCAATGCAAATTACATATTTACCAATTCACACCTGTAATGAAGATGCATACCTGGTGCTCTCTACCTTTGTCAGCATCATCCAGAAATATATCAAACACATGTGAAAATGGCCCGTGACCTAAAAGAGAAGTATAACACGTGATACTGGGGTTGTAGAAAACATCTCAAAGAACAAAAGAATGCCATTCCTTAATCCACCTGGTGAAGGTAGGTTTATATTACAGATAAATGTTGTTCTCTTTGTATAACAGTGTCTACAACGGAGGTAACCCCGGTGAGAAAGTGTAGTGTCGCAGTTACCTTTTAAACAGCACTACCTGTCTTGCGCCATGAGGGCCCCAGGCACTTGTGACTTTGGCCAGGAAACTCTTACCCTTCACTTTTAAAAGTGAGCAAACCTATATTTACCAGCTGACTTATGGAAGGGGATTCTTTTGTTCCACTTTGTTGAAAAGAAAATCCTATTCCCTTCTCTGATTTACCCAGTTCACCTATGACTATAAAACCATCAAAATAAATAATGAAGAGTAGTTTTCCCCTTTAATTTACGGACCCTTGTACACGTAAAGTATGTAACAAGACGGTGTGCTCAGTCGAGTAAGGGATACTGTTCTAACAAGATCACACACACATTACAATACATTCTTTAGGTACCCATAACCTTAATCTCAAAAAACGCCGAGACCCATCTCGACGCTATTTCTCCACACCAGATTAAGAGCATGCTTCTATATCGATGCTACATCCATTAAAGATCTCACTCCTACGCCTGAGAAATTGCACATGGTTTATTCTCTTAAATGCTGGAGCTATCGTTCTGAAAACATTGGAAAAGCTATTCCTGATTTCAATCCCATCTGTCAGAATCTGAGGATCCATCCTCACATTAAGTGATGTGGCGTGTACAGTAAGTAGGTTTATTTCAACTCAACAATGTAATGATCCTGACCGGGCCTTGCGTGGACTCTCCGTTTAACACTATGGTAGCCCTATTTATTCACCACCAAAAGCAGAATTTAAATGAGCGAAAACTCCCTCTGCTCCATTATGCATGTTCCATTTCTTCTCGTATCTCCATGCCCAGGTTACTCTCTCTCCTCAGCATGTTCTCGTATATATAGTTTCCATCACACTGTCGGGTTGGGAGATGAATCTCTGCCCAATGAGATGTGTTCCCAAGGGAATAACCTGATAAATGAAAACTTGTCTGTATCTTGGCCGATATGTAGCCCCACACTTGTACTGGTCCATCCTCATGGCTCACTAGCTGTTTTATGCTGACTGTTATACCCATCGCCGGTCTGCCTTAAAACAAACTGCTGTTCATTGATACCAAACAATTCAAACATGGACTCATCTGTAAAGATGACATCCACCGTTTTCCAGGTTTGGTCATCCCACTGTTTCAGTTCTGCTACCCATTTCAGCCTCACAGCAATGGCTTTTATCTAGCTACACTACACATCTATTGAGACCACTTGACACTAATGTGTATCTTAATGTTCTTGAAGAAGCATTTACACCAGTACTTACAGCTAGGTCATTCGCAAGATCTCTACTGGCTCGTTGTTTCTCACATAGAGAACATACCTTGAGGTATTTAACATCACTTTTGACGAGAGTGAGCTCTCTTCCTTGACCGTGTCTATTGTCAACAGTACCAGTTTTGCATATCTTCCTCAGACTCTCACATACGGCTCCAGCTGAAACATGAAGGCAGGCTGCAATCTACAGCATAGAGTATCCTTCACTGGATAAAAGTTTAACCTCTTGTTATGCGATATTTCCTTCCCATGGACCACAGTATTTACCAGACCACAATGACATCACCGCCTATACATTTATAGTCCTGCTAGGGGTGTGGGACTTTCTGATTGCTTGCAGGACAACCAATGGTAGTGTACTATATCAATACATGACTATACTATGGTGTGGTTTATTTCTATGCATGAGATGCAATTATAGCACATTATTTGCATTCTATACCCAGTTTAACCTGTTTCCATAATTATTTCCAATACTGTTTATATCCTCATGACTTCAGAATAGACCTGAAGTCCTTTTGTCAAGTTCTTTCTTCGCTGAATTATTCCTTGAATGTCTACCATTCTATCACAAAAGGTTTAAATATGTGAATAACTTACCAAGATCATGGCAGAGGCCAGCAATCTGCACATACAAAATTTCTTTTTCACTTATCTCAAATGCTGGACATTTATCTTTTAATGTTTTTGCCATAAGCCCTGCCAGATAGCAAACACTGAAAAGACAGGAGAGTTCCAAAACAATAAGCATGCAGTACATAAACAAGTAATTCGGAAAACATTCACACCTTATTTTGAAGGCATTTGTACACTTTTACATGCAAATATCGTAATATTATATGATATCGTATATAATACACCCCAATTTTGATATGTTAAAAACTTCTGAACACATTTAATCCCCATTATAATACGCAGGCATATTTAGGTCATATTTCAGGTGCCGTCAGATTGAGCCAACCTGAAGGAGAGAGCGGGTGTTATACAACAAATGGCCATGTTCAACTTAAATTCAACTGAGAAATTACGATGCCTTTCCTTTAGCGGGGCTATCGGAATAAACTAAATGTGGAGATATTTTATGGGTAATACATAATAGCTTCACAAAAATCTGAAAAATTCACTCCCTCAGCTGAGGTAGTGATCACCAGAATGCACAGATCAGGTTTTCACGAATACCTCGTGTATTACGCCATGCCATTCAAAGGTCTTTGCAAAAAAATTCCCTTTCAATTACTATGCCACCCTCGTTTATTATGCCACCTCGCCTACTGTGCCATGGCGTAGTGACTAAGGTATTAGGGTAACATGCATATAAACTCTGCACATGGGTAATCTTCATTAGGTCCCTGTTTTTATATACTGTCACACACAACCATTGCCGCAAACATGACGTATGAGCTACAATGCCGCAGCCCGGAGATTTGGAGTGAACAAGGTCAACATCAGTTCCTGGCAGTGTCCTCAATGTCCTCAGGAGAAGATTGAAGCCATGTCATGTTTAAAATGTGCTGATCGTGGCCAGGATGTGGGCTACCCCATGCTTGAGGAGGGACTTTCCTCTGTCACTGAAAGATGCGTGCAGGGTTTGGGGTTTACATCACAGAGATACACATGCATGCACTTTCTGTCTAAAAAACTCAATCTGTGGCTGACTTTAAGGCGTCTCAGAAATGGTGCACACGATTCATGGCCTGCAACCAGCTGAGCATACATCGGCAGACCACCATCGTCCAGAAGGTACCTGATGATTACGAAGATCAGCTCTTGATGTACCAACAGTTCGTCCTCAAACTGAGAAAACAACACGACTACCACCTCAGTCAGATAGGGAATGCTGACCAGACGCCCATGTTGTTCGACCATCCCTACAACAGCACAGTGGCCCCCATCGGGTTAAAGGCCATCACTGTGAAGACGACTGGCCACAAGAAGACCCACTTCACAGTCACACTGGGGTGTATGGCTGACGGAAGTAAACTCCTGCCATACATCTTTAAGAGGAAAATCATGCAAAAGGACCAGTTCCCCAGTGGTGTCCACATCTGGTCCATTCCAAGGGGTGGATGAATGAAGACTGTGTGAACACTACATGGAGAGGACAGGGTATGCTGTGCTGCAAGCTTCTTTGGCTGGATACCTTTAGATGCCACTGCATGGAGTCCGTGAAGATAGCCCTGAAGACGTCTCGAACAGACCTCACAATCATCTCAGAGGGTATGATCTCCATGCTGCAGGTCAGAACATACCTTGCAGCTGCCAAGACAAAAAGGGTCCAGCAGAGGTGGAATACACGGATGATGGAGGACAAATGCACCTTCACCCTCATTGGTCACATGCGCCAACCCGACATGCCCACCATTGCCACCTTGATCAGAGATGCCAGGAAAGTTGACCCCTAGACCATCAAGAAGGGCTTCCTCAGGTGCTGCCTGTCCAATACCATGGATAGAATTGAAGATGACATCTTGTGTTCTGAGCCAAGGGATGACGAGGCAGTAGAAGCATCAGAGGACGATGACAACCATATTTATTACAACGCAACTGTTACCATGACTGATGACCAGTTCTTGCAGTGGAGGGAAGACGACAGCGGGGAGGAGTTTGATGGGTTTTAATCTAGATGTGCATCATATCAATGCATGTCACTTACCCTGTATTATATTCATCAAAATTGTGAAAAGAAGCAATTTGTGTGTTTCTGTTTTTGTGGTTACATTTGACATGGAGTTTCAGTATGAACTCCACGTTCTGTTTCTATCCATTTCATAGCCATATCAATGGTACTCAACCCAGTGACTTTCAATACCCATATCCCTCAAAACACACAAAGACATGAACAACCATCTTTTATTGATATTCAGTCAAATTGCCACGTGGGATTTTCTAATGTATACGTATGTATTATCTCTCACTCATCTGTCGTAGAAAATTACTTCACACTTAATAATGATGTTATATGTCAGCTTCTCTCTGCCTCAGTGTTTCAAAACCTCAATAAAACTCACCAATTCAACAGATGTTACTTCATGGTCCTCCAAACAGATAGCATTTAAACCTTAGAAACTGTGCTGTTGGTTTAATGTTTTTGTAAATCCTCTCAGCAGTATTGCACCAATAGATCTACCTGCCTTAGATGTATTTTTGACATTCTTGGAGATAGTGTTCAACAGTGTTAGCCAATTTTCAATTGGGGCAATCTCTTAAAGCAGCTACTATTACAGACATGGGAATTTACGAGGGAATGACCTGTATGCACACTGCTAGTCTGTTCATGTAGATTATCCCCAGATAACTTGAGACAAGATCAAAGAATCAAAAGACAGCATGTATGCACTGAATTTCTACACCTACTAGGTTTACCTGTTCCACTGTAATGTATACACATCCGTAAATTTAGTGTGGGCACTCAAAACTGGATGTACAAAAACAGATGAGATTGCTACCAAAATGGATCATTTTGTTGTTGCTTATATTTTGAATTACAAAAAGTAAATGGCAACAGATTCTCTGATACCTCAAGTACCTGGTTCTTGTACCATATGACAGCAACATGCTTTTTTTGTTTTGTTTTTTTGTTTCTTTTTGTACTTCCTCCAGATAGTTTGTACGTTTTTAAGGAAAATAATTCACCTTTTACTAAAGTGTTGAAAAACGACTTGACAAACTGCTTACTGCATCAGAAAAGTTTGAATAGCACAAGTACTACTGGAGACATTGTTCACACAAAACCCTGGCCCTACCATTTTGCTAAAAAAAGCCATTTATTTCAGTATTTTTTAAAAAGGTAAATGCATTTATTCTTACAACAATCCATGTTTCAGCGTATTTCTCTCTCCCTCCCTTTCGTTTCATCAACAACAAATTTATCAGTTATTAATGTTTTAAGGAATAACAGAGACTTCACTTGTCAGCATATTAATTAATCGCCAACCCAACTGGACCACACCAACTCGTCTAACAATTAACAAAACCAACATCTGTCACCCTCTTCCCCAAATATGTAGACCAACAACAGCACATTTTTTCTGAAAATATGGACACTAATTTTTTAAATTTGTTTCTTTTATGTCATAGAACAAATCTACCCATTAAATATTTACTGATGATGAAAGATGCTGACAAAGCAGGGAAATCCCTAAGAGCTCTTCATTTTCAGATGCCCAGAGACAAAAAGAAACCATGGCATCAGGAGGCTTCACCACAACTCAGCTGTGCCCACAAGAAGCAAACACGATCCATTTAGACTATCAAGTGATTCACAGACATCTTATGTACTGTAGGAGACCCTTTTAAAACATTGGTCATACTGTATGGTTTTACACCATATTTAACACACTGAAATGGTAACCATAATAAGCTAAATAATTTGTGGATAATGTATGTACATTGTCGTTAAATTTGCAGTTTTTCAAAGCATGAGATTCAAGGTTTAAACACCATAAGCATAAAGCAGGCTGTGTTCCTGTAGCAGGAATTAAATATATAATTTTTTAATAAAAGGTAACTAACCTGGCAGCAGTGTGACAAATGTTCAGGCTAAGATAAAAACTCTAAATGTATTTTTCAGCAACATTGTACATAAAAAATGGATGCTGCCTACAAATGGCTTTTCATCCACATAAACAGCTGCATGCTTAAGTAATAACCAATAATTTGAAATTAAGAACAGAAATGGCAGCATAAGAGAAATGTTCAGGTTTCTAATACCAAAAACAAAAAAGAAAAATAAAAGACATACCCAATTGAGTGCTCAAATCTGTTGTTGGAGGCTCCAGGGTAGACAAAATAACAGAGACCCAACTGCTTGATAAATCGCAGCCTCTGGAACTCTGGAGTGTCAATTATTTTAACACAGAGAGGAGGGAGTTCAATACAGCCATGCACTGAGTCATTGAATATCTGTCAAAATAGAATGAAGATAAGTTTTCTTCCAAATAAAATCATCACCGCATGCAATGAAGACATCAACCAATAGAAGAAGACAGAACATAACAAATTCTTTTGAATTATTTCCAAACCAGCCAGGAGGAGTTTGGGTTGTACAGTTGGGACATAACTAAATAAGTGCATAAGGGAGTGTGTGTGTGTGTGTGTGTGTGTGTGGATGCTGAGCAAGTTCAGCCACTACAGGTGATATGCTCTCTGTTTACAGAATTTAAAACTACAATTCAACTTCTATGCTGGACCAAATCCGTTTATTCAGCTGTCCCGTACCACATAGCTTGTCATGCCACTTTAGTCCAACAACCAAGAACTCTAACATTGCAATCTTTTGTTATATTATAATTTTGGGAAAAGCCATCAGGGCTCTAGTCGTTAACACCGATTATTAAGTGGTACAAGGAAAGAAATTCAAAGTAGTCAGGAATGATGTAAGGTAAGTGTTTAAGCTGAAAAATAAATAATAAAGGGAAGAGTAAGGAAAGCCGATACACTGATGCTAGGTTGTTAAACGCTTTTGAGGGAACAAATAAATACTGAGGTAAAATTGATTGGAAAGTCAGTAAAACTCGGTGCTTTGAGAATGATCAGAAAGGAAAGAAATCGATGTTTCTAAACGTCAGCAGGGTAGTTCTAGTGCTGAGGGTGAACACAATGACAATGACCAACACACCTAATGTAACAAATGATTGCATTGATGACAGGAAAAAGTGCGCTAAACTAGCAGGCATAGATCAAGTAGTTTCTACACGACATGAAAGTAAAGATTGACTCTGTCTTTGGCTGAAAGCTACAAAGCTGTCACATTTGGTTTTCTTGCCAGGAAGTCATCCTCTGCATAAAGATGCTAATCCAGGTGGGATCCAGGTGTGTGTGCATAGCTGGAAAGAAATCCTGGGCTGATAAGCACATAATATAGTAGTAGAGATGTTCCTTTTACCCAACTAACTAAACAAACAATTCCTGGTTGTAACTACATCCTCATGTCTCTACCCCACTAACAACTTAATGAACTTTGGACAATTTACCTTCAATTCACTTGCTGCCATATTGGCTGACTTGTCCTCTTGGAAAAGGCTTCACATACAAAAAAACAAAGAAGTGATCAGTTTACGTACTTACAAAATTAAAGTGGTCAATACTATTGCATACAATCATCTAGGAAGTAATAAAACACATCAAATGCACAGTATTAGTTACCTCTGTTATTTGAAAATGAACTAAACTATTTCAGAAGAAATGAAATGGAAGCCATAAGTTAAAAAAATAAATGATGTTAACAGAATTCTAAAAAGAAGAGAGATTTTGGCAATACCTTAGCGTAGGTTAAACTCCACCAAATAAAGAGAAGTCCTTCTCTTCTGTTATTCACAACTAAAATGGTAGAGACTTGGACCAAGGAGTGGAGGAGGGAACATCCAATCAAAATAGAGACTACACCCAATATTAATATTAAACATCATGATCCAATCATCACACTTTTGTGAATGTTTCTATTTTTACTGATGTTTCCATGCCGTCCCACAGTGTTGAACAAGACAAGAATACAAACCAAATGATCTCATTTATATTTTATTCCTTTCCAATATATTGATACTTTGTTTCAACAGACCACTTTTGTAGCAGGAATGCACTTTAGATCATACAGTTATTACCTATATATTCCTTTAATCCCGGATCAACTCACCTCCATCAAACAGGCTTCGTGAAGTTTTGTGAGACCCCCTGAAAAATAGTGTGAATCAGTACAAAACCAAACTATCACAGCAGCAGTAAACAATCACTATTGTTCTGAAAAACGACTAAGCACTCTGAACAAAAGCTTCCTGCCTGCCAAACTGCAGATAACAACTTGTCAGTGACTCATAAAATTCATTGCATTGCTGCTTCTACTTCATTTCCTGACAGCAATTGAAAAAATTTGTTTATTTGGGTTGAAAGTATTCATTATGTTTATGAAGCTCAGTCAATACTGTACCTTCAATTATAAAGAAATGATTTTTTGTTGCTGATCATTTCATTCTCCCTGGCATGGATTCTTTTTACTTTACTTTACCAGCATAGGTTTCCTTTGGTTTCCTGTCACATCCACAAATGGAAAGTTGCAGTAGGATGTTCTGGCTACAGATGGAGGGGGTTCTTTGAGCAACTAAACTCATGATTGCTTACCTTTTGACCACTGCCCAAAAGCCTCTGAACTATACCTAGGTAACTCGTTTGGTTACTAAAGCTCTTTCCACCTTCCTCCCTCTCTGTCTAGCTCACAGCTGCAAGAGACATCCTTCAAACCTGAAAGTTAAGACAAGAAGATCCCTTTCAAAAAATGTGATTATACAATATGTGGGGTAGCATCATGAATATGCACTATATAAAAAGCAGCAGTCATGCTGTATTAATGAGAATTCATTTGAATATTTACCATCCAAAGGATTATGGTGTTTGTGGGATTTTTGAGAAAATACTTGCTTCAAGTTCCACAAAATATCAGAATGCTCAAAAAATATTTGCACTAGTAATGGGACGCTCAGCTACGCCATTGAGGCATCAAAGCCAGAGGTGGATTCATCCAATGATTTTAATGTCAGTGTAAACTGAAGAATTTGAAGTTTAAGTTGATCTATAATTTGTCCATTCTGGATGCTTACTTTAGTAAAGACAACAAACAAACATGCTTTGGTCAGAATTAAAATTCACCCTTTGGGTTTCTCCAGGGTGATCACAAAGTAACTATCCAGTGGAGTATATTTGTAATTATTTTTTTATCCCTCTCCTTGTGCTTTCTTGTTTTGTACTATAGTTCCCAAAATGGCCAACAGGTGTTCGCAGTAAATTTGCAAGAGTGAAAAGTGATTTTTGGTGTATTGGTCCTTCCGAACATCAAAAGAATCTTTCTCATCAAGAAATTGTACGCGAATAACGGTAAATACACCACAAGAGTTCAAGAAAGAGTTCTTACAAGAATTTCCTGACGCAAGGATTCCGAACAACATAAATGCTGTAAGGGCACCGGTTAGCAAATTTGAAGATGCTGGTTCAGTTGGGGATTATCAACGATCAGGTCGGCCAAAAGTGCTGGGCGAGGAGGAGCTGTCGTCTAGAATTTCAGGCCCAACGCTCCAGAGTCCTTCAGAATCGCTGCGTCGACTTTCTCAACAAGCCAAGGTTTCACAATGGACCTTGCACATTGCTCTAAACGAGTCAGTTACATTTTTACCCGTATAAAGTGGACATTTCCCGCTGTATAGTTACTTTTTGATCTCCCTGTACATATATATATATATATATATAAACCCCGTGTACAATTTTTGAACTTAAGTAACTTTTGATTTACATATGGAAACAAACAGCAAACAGCATAAATACTAAACTTTCTCTTTACGTTAATCCAGGGCCGACTGGGAAATGGCAGCAGACAGGATGGATGAACCCAACCCCATCACAGCTGATGATGAAGGAATTAGTTTCCCTTAAGAAAGCCTTAGATTCCATTCTAATCCTGAAAACGTAACAAGAGTCGTGAGTTCAGTATTTGTTCTAAGCAAACAGAGGAGGATCGCTGGCAGAGTTTAGCGAGCGCTGATGAAGCTGCAAGCACTCACTCAGCATGAGATGGACCGGACCAGTTAAGCTTCAGAGGAGTGGGACCCCCCCCGAGAAGAACTTCTGTCCCTCGTTCAGCCTCCACCCCGCAGTCGGTAACCACGGATGCCGCGACTACCGACATCTTGTCGCACACCGGAGACAGGAGGAGGAGCAGCAGCAGCAGCCCGACGGGAGAGAGACCTCCCGGCCGCTTGTCGGCTCGACGAACATCTCTCGGTAACGAGGACGACGACTCCACGACGGAGAACAGGCCACTTGTCTTTACCGGAAGCTGTGCCATTGGCAGAGCCTCGTTCCGAAGTCCTACTCGCTCGTCAACAACAACAACCAGCAGCGGCGTCGTGACGACAGTAAAGCGACTTGTTTACCTACCTCGACCGTCCACAGGCTGCCTGACCCCCCAACCCCTTGATAAACGACAGCCGCCCGGTTCCCCCACCAAAAGGGTCGCGATGTCTCCATCACCGATTACCTCCCCTCCCCACCATCGACTTCCTTACCTTCCCTTTGGCTGAATCCGGGAAGTGGCACCGGCCCCGCTCGGTTATCCTTGCGATCCCTCGGCAGTTCAGCCCCCGCTTCCCCGACGAGATGTCGGAGGATTTTCCCGCCTCTTTACTTCCAAAAGTAAACCGGGGTTTTCTCGAACCCCAGAGACCCGTGTCGTCCCCTCCCCGCCCCCAGTAGATCACTATATTTCCTGCCGCTCTCCCGTGGATTATCTCCCTTCCAACTAAGTTTTTCTCCTCTCTCATTTACCTGCTTGTAACCGGGAGGCGGACAGGGGTCTGCGTCGTCCCGAGTGAAGAAAAGGGGATCGGCGAGTTTCGAGAATAAAAGTGAATTAAGGGGGCGAGACGATAGAATAGTTGGTCACGGGAGACGCGAGTCAGCTGGATAAACAGGAAACCCCCGGAGGTTTGTTGGCCACCTACCGTACCGCCTGACACTCACCGGCTCACGTTAGCCAGCCGTTGTTGAGGGGGAACTAACTACACAAACCCCTTTCTTTCTTTACGGTGTCAAAACAAAAGCTTTAAAGCGAAAGTAGGCGTTGTATTAGTTCCAGTTCCGGCCTGGTGTGTATTACGGTAGCAAGTTACTTTGTACCTAGATTACAAAACAACTACTTGAAGAAGAAACAGAAGCCTCTAATGGAATAAAGCTGAAATACCCGAGACGCCAGAACTCGGACGAACAATATCCGCCACCCCCTCCATTTTCAAAAATCTCCAATATTTACGAGATCGAACGATCAATATTAGTAATTCACGTGACCTCCCCCCAGCTTTCAAATGTTCCGGCATGGAGGAAAAAGCAGACTGCAGTGGCAACTTCTAAACCGACTCCCCTGAAGCAGGTAGTTTCGGGATCGCGTCTCCCCACAGCCGTTCCAACGAGTTTAGATCCGGAGACGTAGGGGTAACATTCTGTCGCCTTCGGTTGTCCCTGCTGGAAAATATGTCGTTTCAGCAATGCTCCCCCTCTCTCTCTGATGATGGCGGCGGCGCACTTCTTGTCAGCGTTTCCTCTGTTTCTAGATCTTAGCTCCTATCGAGGTCTACTGTATTTTACTTTCATAACTCCATAAAACACCTTATCCCCCAAAACTCTGCTGTTTTCTTTTTACACGCCATTGATGAACAGCTTCTTCTGTTTACTCTTCCACTATCACGTGGTCTCTATTTCTTCCTGTCTGGGGGGGGGTCTAGAAATGACAGCTGCTCCACACTACCCTGCAGCTCTCGAGAAACCGACGCGGCAATTTCTTCTATCTTTACCTTTCAATTCCTTCTTTCTGTGTGTCTGTTGGCTTACCTGTCTTTGAGTTTATTAGCCACACGTGTAGTTGCTCTGAACTTCGCGATGATACTGAAGACAGCTGGCTTAGGTAATTAGAAAGCCGCACTGTACTTTTCGAAAATCTTTGATCCTCAGAGCTGTTACCTGCTCACTGTCCACTGACTTCAGCATATTGCCTAATATAATTCTCCTCTTTAAATTCATTATTTTCCAGGAAAAAGAAACAAAACAGATTCACCCACTGACTGGTGAGATTTCACAAGAAACAAAGGATTTATTGTCGCATATTAAGATATATAATAACTCATTTACAATAAGTACTAACATTCTGAAGATTTATAGTCCGAACAGAGATTTTGGAGCAACAATACTAAATTCCTTTTAAAAGGGGGCGGCGTTACACTAATTTTGGCTGCCACTGTAGTTCGTCTTCTCTTTGAAAGCGTTCAGATCACCCACTGGTGCATGTTCCTTAAATGTGTAATGCAAGATGAATGCGGGAAAGTACCTCATAAGCAGGATGAATACATTTTCTTGTGAACGCAGGAATCTTAGATGAAAATTCCAATTTTTAGAAAAGGGATTATAAGCCTTTACAAACGTAAGAGATGACGAAACTGGTTAAGGCTGCTGAAGTTCCCCATCGCTGTCTTATGTCGTCTCGCCAGGAGTAGAAAAAGGGAAAGTTAAATCAACTTAAATCCCCACAACCACTCCTCCTCTATTCGCCAAGGCTCCTTAGTCTAAACGACGTTTTTGCTGCAGAAATATTTACCTTGAGACATCAGCTGCTTTTGTTTCCTTTCAGTCTTTACGATTTTAATTTACGTCCAAATTTCCCTTCTTGTTTCGGTCTGATGGAATGCTAATTAACCCCTGCCCTATCATGTTTCGGGGAGTGATTGTTTGACCCGACACCGGTAACCGCCGACCTTAGAATGAAAGATGATTATTATTATTATTATTATTTTTTAAAAAAAAAAAAACCCTATGATATTTTGTGACCTTTTCTAGTTTAGGGTCATGAGCACGTGACGAGAAATAAACAACCCTGACCATGATCCGAAACGCAGTAGCTGCAAACACCCCCCCCCGAGACAACAAGGGGTTAATCATGACTGCAGAGTACAAAAATCTTCATTTCTACTGAGACAATTTTTGTAATCTTGAGATGTGTCTTTTTTTTATTAAAAAGTCACGATCGGATGGACATTCGTCTGTGCATTTAGGCTGGCTGGGCCGTCAGCACACCTCGCGCAGATGACCCCCTTCAGTGTCCAGGAAACTGATCCATTTGCCGTTTTCTGTCGCCGTGGTGCCCCATGCGTTTGTGCCATCTCCGCCATAAGTTTTCCTATTTACATCCGCTCCGGTTTCACCTGAAACAGAGAGGGCAGGTGGCATTAACGGTGCTGCACTGGACCGAACCTACGCCCAATCATCTTTAGCGATTGCCGTAGAACCATCTTAGGAACTTCCACGTTTGGCGGCTCGTAAACATGGCGTAGAGACGGGGTTCTGGGATATCTCTGGGAGCTGGTAAAGATAAGAAGTTAGGCGACGATTGATACAGGAGCTGGTCTTGATCGAACTTTGGCATTACTTAGGAGAAATACGGGGATCTGTTTTATTATTCATGCATTGCGGATTAATTTCCAACAGGATTGGGATCTTCAATAGAACGCTACGTCAAATAATTGCGCAGCAAATGATAGATGATGTCGGCAGAGAGAGAGATGGAGAGAGAGAGAGAGAGAGAGAGAGAGAGAGAGAGAGAGAGAGAGAGAGAGAGAGATGGGGGAGAGAGAGAGAGAGAGAGAGAGCGATGGGGAGAGAGAGAGAGAGAGAGAGATGGGGAGAGAGAGAGAGAGAGAGAGAGAGAGAGAGAGAGAGAGAGAGGAGAGAGAGAGAGAGAGAGAGAGATGGGGGAGGAGAAGAGAGAGAGAGAGACAGGGGAGGGATCGGAGAGAGATAGAGATGGGGGAGAGAGATGGGGGAGATAGAGAGAGAGTGGAGAGAGAGAGAGAGATGGGGGAGAGAGAGAGAGGAGAGAGAGAGAGAGAGAGAGAGAGAGAGAGGAGAGAGAGAGAGAGAGAGAGGAGGAGAGAGATGAGAGAGAGAGAGAGAGAGATGGAGAGAGAGAGAGATGGAGAGAGAGAAGCGAGAGATGGGAGGAGAGAGAGAGAGGGAGAGATAGAGAGAGCTGGGGGGAGAGAGAGAGAGAGCTTGGGAGAGAGAGATAGAGAGAGAGGCGAGATGGAGCGAGAGGATGGGAGAGAGCGTGAGATCTCTGGGGGAGAGAGAGATGGATATAGAGAATCGAGAGATGGAGATAGCGAGAGAGCTGGAGAGAGGAGAGAGATGGGGGAGAGAGAGAGAGAGAGAGCTCGAGAGAGAAGAGCTCGAGAGACGAGAGATTGGAGAGAGAGAGAGCGAGTGCGAGAGATGGGTGAGTTAACTTCGAGCCTGGAGCTGTCAACTCTATGGAGTTTAAGGTTGTTGCCATTGCATTCTTTCCATCAGCGCAAGCTCTGGATCTTAAAAAAAAAAAGATGTTAGAAAATAAACGGCAAATTTACTTTAGAAATGTGGAATGTTCCTGACTACGCATCGAAGCACTCTTCAGCACAAAGAGAAAGGGGCCAGGGGTAGTTTAAATGCCGGAAACCCTGGCAGGAAATTTACCTTCACCGTATCTAGGACTGACTAGGCTTTGGACGCCGTCATGGTAACAAACGAACCTGTCCATGTATGCACGGCGCAGATGCAAATCAATAGAACTGTTAGGATAAGACTCAGACGTTTTGTCTGTTTACATCGGAAGATTAATTAATTGTAACGAATTTATTTATTAACCCCTCCCCTCCCACCCCGAAGTCTAACTTTATTTTCCCGGTCATATACAAATAAGATAAATGTTTCTATACAAGACCGGAACCAGTACGCGATAGATTCTGTCATTCAGAATAATGCCACCAGTCCGTGTGACAAGGTAGAGGTGGTGGCCTGGAAGAACTCCAGCAAAGTCTTGCATGTACTTAAAAAACAAAAAAAAACAAACAACAACAAAAGTAAGAGAAATGATTTGGCACAATGGAGATCTAGATAATGTTATCTTTCTTTCTCTTTTTAGCGGGCACTTGCAATATCTTGATGAGTGGGTGCAAGACTGGAAACTGGTTATTGGAATCTAAGCTGTTGGATCTTGTATTGATTATTACAAGAAATTGTTATAGTTTGAATCGTATATATTATTGATAGTAATTGTTATCGTCTGGATCTTTATTGTTGCTATATATATTTTTTTTAATTTTTAATATTATCAATGATAATCTTATTACTGTACTGCGATGTTTGGCTTTCTTACAGCACGTTTAACGTCGACGATATCATAATTAGTTCTGCTTTTTCTGACCGCAACAAAACTGAAAACAGTATTTTGTTCCAAAGAATAAAATGAATAGTCAACTTACAGTTTGAATTTGTGTATATTACTATTAATAGTAGTTGTAGTAGTAGCAGTATTTAAGTGTTGAATATAAGTCCCCACCCCGCATCCATACATATATCCCTGAACCCTTTCTGCTAGCCAGATTACATGTATTTCTGATGAATACTGTGCGCATTGTACACTGCTATAAATTGTATGATGGGTTCAAAGTCATATATTATAAATAGCTGTTATCTGTATTAGGCAATGTAAGTTATGTACTTTGGAAAACTTATCTCATTTTCACACAAATCCGGTTGGCGTTTTCAATATCGTAAATACATTTAAAAAACAAAACAAACAGAAATACCGCTCAGTTCCTGGACAGGTTCCCTTTGGTTTACAACAGTCGCAACATTTGTACGAATCTGATTGGAGGCATCCGCAGCAGCTCGAATTACGTAATCGGCTCAGTCGCCAAGGGAGATAACCTGGTTTCCAGAAGCACCAACAGAAGGCAGCACAAGCAGCTAGAATCCCTGGTGTCACCCACAAGGGCAATAAATCCGTTTCTTTAGCTTCTGGAACTTTCATGCACGAAGAAGAAAAAGAAAACAAAAATTATTATTCAAAATCGTTTCTGGTAAAGAAAGAAAGACGGCAATGGGCTTCACTGACAGATGTTTCCACCATCTGCCGTTAATGCGAGGTCCTCGCAGTTTGTTTTTTTTTAGCAAGTCCTTCAGAAATGTTTAACCCTCTCTCAACTGCCGGGTTATGCGTCATATTCGAAAGCACACCTGTACAGTCGTGAGCCACCGACAGCGGATCAAACAGGAGGAGAACTTGCGTTTCGTGCTTTGCGATGGCACGTCCACTTACCGGGCAGCCTCGTTTTGAGGTCTCGTGTTCCATGGCATTTTTTGGTAATTAACACAAAATAGAGACCGCTACCACAGTCCTAATTAAGCAGAAAATGTATATATACCATGTCAATTTTACCTTACACCACATGACCCTAGCCTAGAATCACTAGTCAGCATGGGTGTTGAGCTGGCTGTATATTCAATCAACGCTCGTGGTAAAAGTCACGTAGGCCTGGATCGATATACGGATTTATCGATGCAAACCAATTATCATATTAACGAGAAATGTGGCCCCTACGGCTTAACCTTTGCTGAGTATTGCAAGTTTTAATTTTGCTTATTTCGCCAGCATCCACCTCCAAACGATTCAAATCCACAATTTCGAGAGCATACACGAAAAATAGAAATAATTCTTCACCGTCACAATTCGCTTCATCACTGAGATCAGCGCTGCTGAGAGGAGAGACGCAGTTCCAGGAAGTACCATCACACCTCAGCGATAAGTCCACACATCGTCGGCTGCTCTGGCACCTGTAGAATTTCTCAGCATTTTTGTCACAGTCTGTATAGAAGTGAGAAAACTGATTCATTTCTACCTGAATTCAGAGTGAAAAACTAAAATTATTATTATTATTATTATAAAAGATATATTTGCTACAAATACATATAGAAATGTCGCCAAAAGCAATTTTTAAATCAGTGTCTACATTTACTTAGATTAGATTAGTTTGGCTTATACAAGGAAGCAGGAAGTCAACATGGCTTATACAAGGAGCCAGGAAGTCATCATGGCGTATACGAGGCGGCGGAAAACCATCATGGCGTATACGAGGAGGCATAGGAGAGAAATAACTATAAGTACGATTTTAAAATGCTTCTAGGCTCTTATATTCCGCTAATTTACTCTTTTCATTTATTATTTTCTTAATGCGGGGAATTTTTCTTTCCATGTTGTCATTGTGAATTCTTTACCAATTTACAGTAGTGGCTCATAATTTTATTGGCTGTAGAAAACAAATATTTGTCGCTGTCCCCATGAGGACCTACAAGTGCATTAATCTGTTTCTCGGTATTTAAAATTTACCAGTACAATCAAACGAAGAAGTGTTAGTTTTATTATGTAAGTCTACATCTCGAATATGGTATACAGGTGTGAATTCCATATTAGTCATACCGTTCTTTTACAACCGTATATCATTCCCCGCGTTCCGGAGAATTACTCTACGACAAAGTGAAAGCACACGGCTGGAGCTCCCTGTCTGGGCCATGTCCCTGCTAACCAATCGTCAGTCAGCTGACGTCATCTCTTCCCTTGTCATCCGTTCTTCCCTGTCTGTCAGATGATCACGCCTGCAGTCGTCTCTCTCGCCCGACGGCGAGGTCCCAACTTCGTTTTAACGGAAGATGACGTCCGTCCGCATCGTGCATACGTTGTCAAGTCAGTCCCCAGCATCATAACAGGGAGCCCTGAACCACGATTTCCGGACTTACGTAATTCCAGCTGAACATATTTGGAACATTGTAGGGAAAGTCATCATGACTTCCCTCAATATCTTGATCTTGATGTGTGCAAACGGCACAGGTAGCACAACTTTAGTAGTATTTCCTGACCAGATAACTCAGCCGGCTCCCGGTCGGGGAACTTCCGGCGACGCTGAGTGAGTACTTTCCAATGTTTGAGTATCCAGACCTTTACTATCAATCTGTCCCCGTATTTTCTGGATGTGAATGGGTCCGCCGACGTGCCGTTTTCAAAATCCTTTTTCTTAACACCCGCGAGTCGTGGTGACGCTTTCCAAGAACTTCCGACACCGATATTCCAACCGGAAGACGGGGCATGCAAGACATGTGGCTGGAAACACGTGACGGTATCGCTCACCTGATGGAACCCCTCCCCCCTTTTTTTTTGCCTTTTAAATAAAGATCGCGTACGGCTACAGAACATTCGAGATGCGGGACTAACTGGGGACATGTATGATGTGAATGTATATCTGTTGTACCTGTTAATTACCCCTAACTACCAGCTGGGACGCAACGATCTCCGCATTTACAATTTTGGTCAGTGGTAACTCTCGTCCTTTTCTAAAGCTACATCGTTACTCTTTCCTCAATAATAACAGCCACCATTTATTCCATCATCTACTTACACGGATAGAAGGAAGTAATGTCGGCCAAAAAGCTGATTTCGGGAGACAGGCTGCTGTTGCTGGTGGCATTAGATGGCCTGTCAGACGGAGTAAAGTTAGCAAAGACCCGAATGGTGATGCTTCTACCGTATAACTCGCGCACCGTGTTCACGGGAGACAACTCCTGTAAGGTACCGCAACTTTTGTACAGCGGCTGTTCGCCTGGCGACGCGGAGACGGCGACAAACGCCGCAAGGCAGGCTGGGTCCGGCGACAGCACGCGGAAATGCCGCCAAAACAGGCTCATCATAGAACCGCGGCCTACAAATGTGATAGAGCAGTTGACGAAGCTCGAGATGTCACTTGCGTTTTGGTGGTCATACTGATGATCAGCGAAGCTGGCAGCTGTCGCATGATGGGGAGCTGTGATTATCCTCTCCGAAATGCCTTCCGGACACCAGTGTTTGAAATAGTCTGCAACGGAAGGAGTAGGTAGAGTGAGCTGGTAGGAACCAAAATAGGGAACATTATAGGGACCTGTTATATATATATACACAGATTTGGTGATTAAAAGTGGTGACAGAGATATCCTCAGAGGTGTGTAGTTACCTTATGCAAGTAAAAGGATTGAACACTTTAATATCAGATGCGAAATTTAAAATTGAATGCCAAAAGCTACCAATAACAGTTATGTAAATCGAAAACAAAACAGGCCCTGAAACGGAACCCTGTGGTGTAGATTATACATCATTTAAACTAAGCTTCGTTGTCTATGCATACGAAGTCATTTATCCAAATTAGAGTACGCTACGTATCTCACTATCCACTTAGTTCTGTCATCAACTATCTTAGTTTATGTCTTTCAAGCCTTCTAGAATATCAGTTTGATTTATTTATATGCTGAGAATGGATTAAGATGTTATTTTAACTATATCAACCAGTAAACTGCTTCAGCGAAGTGATGAAACTCTGCTACAAGCGGCCGCCGTGTAGAGATCGGTTTCGTCTTGATAAAGGGAAACCGAGGGACCCCTGGAGATGGTTGGACGAGTGCTGTTACCTAGCTAGAAGACCAGTCAGAAGATCGCTAACGCTCTCCGGGTTTATAAGAACGATCGCCCGAACCTAAAACCTGGGAGACGTAGAGACAAAACGTTAACCAGCAGAATGCCGAGAAGGGTGATCTCCCCCTTATTGCCTTATTGTTGTTGCTCGTCGGAGGGGAGGGGGCGCTATGCAACATTAACTGACACTGAAGCCTGCTAAGGACTCTTTATGCAAGATAAACATCAGCGAATGTGGTCTACAAGGATTAGACATTTGTCTGCTAAAATTGTCGCTCCTCTAAGTCCCACAGGTGCGCATATCTATTGTCTTAAAATGACGTCATTTATTAAAACATTTTCTCCGTCTCCCGAAGGCTAAGTGTCGGTGGAAGTGGATGCTTAGCCTTACTCACGAGATCCTGACTGATTTCTGCAGCGCGAGCTACAAGCCTGGGATTATTGCCATCATCCAGAGAAAGAAGGAAAAAGAAATAAAACCGGAAAGTAATAAACGTTTGACGGAAGACGGATACAATGCGGAGATCATCCAGAGAAAGTTGGGATGCGAGGGGACTTGGAACACAGGTACTGATGGTTTGAAGAGAGTTCAAAGAAGACCTACTCGAGTAGCCAGAAGCTTGCACGAACGAAGCGACACGGGAGGGAGGTATCCTTTATTTTAAAATCTCTTTGAGATTTCCTATTTTAAACTGTTAAGTTTTGCTGTTGTTGTTGTTTTCTGGAGCATTACAGGTAACACGAAGTACTCCGCCCGGAGTTGTTGTAGAGTCTGGTTTCGTGTTCAAATAATAACGTTGCGCTTTCTTTCTCTCACACATTCACTTCTGGATTTTATCAGAAGCTCAAAGGTAACACAAAGGAGGAGCTGTTATACGACCGTACAAGTCCAGACACGTTATCCAGCAGCTCTTGTCTTACTTCTGCCATTTATCAGAAGCTCAAAGGTAACACAGAGGAGGAGCTGTTATACGACCGCACAAGTCCAGACACGTTATCCAACAGCTCTTGTCTTACTTCTGGCATTTATCAGAAGCTCAAAGGTAACACAAAGGAGGAGCTGTTATACGACCGTACAAGTCCAGACACGTTATCCAACAGCTCTTGTCTTACTTCTGGCATTTATCAGAAGCTCAAAGGTAACACAAAGGAGGAGCTGTTATACGACCGCACAAGTCCAGACACGTTATCCAACAGCTCTTGTCTTACTTCTGGCATTTATCAGAAGCTCAAAGGTAACACAGAGGAGGAGCTGTTATACGACCGTACAAGTCCAGACACGTTATCCAACAGCTCTTGTCTTACGTAGGAAGAAGGTGAACCAGTATACTTTGGTGTTCAGCGCGATCCGTGGACCGAGATCGCGCTGGGCAGGTGTACACATCCCTTATTTATAAAGTTCCTGCAGCAACTAAGTCACCTTTGTCATTAGACATTTCAGACCTCGATAAAGGTATTCGCTGAACCGCCGAACAAAACCTTGGCTGCTAACAAAGATAAAATAAGCGTTGTAAATCGGTGTCGCAGGAAAGGAACCGGGCAGTAAACTAGGTTGTCAAGCAGAGCTATCCTACTTCTATAGAGGTTAGTCGTGGTGCACTGCAATTTAAATTCTCGTTTTGTTTCCTGGGGAAAGGAAAAAAATGTTCCTTTATCCGCCCCTCACGAGCCAGGTGCCCCCTTTTCCCGTCTCGGTAATCAACCCACCTTCGTTGCGGGAAAAACAGATTTCGTTTGAGAATCTCCTACAGTCGGGTGAGCAGCTTTCCTACCGATGATAAAGTCAGGAGCTTCATCAGCTCGGTGAAGCAGAAGCGCAGCAATAAGTCAGAACTGATCACGTGTGCTGCCCGCTTCCCATTCTATATCGCCTCGGGGACTATACCTGCGTACTTTTGTACTCGTTTGTACTACGTAGTACTTAAAACTAAAATGCCCTTTAACCCTTTCATTTTATTTTCAAGTGTTTGAAGTCTGTGCGATGCGACACGTGCACATATCACCGTTTCGGCTGCTTCCGCTATGGCGTCTTGGGTGATGTGAACAACCCCATACTAAGCAGCGACTCCCTTGCTCGTGAGAGGCGTCTTAAAGAAACAATGCCCCCCCCTTTCTGGTGCTATTTACACCAGCTATCTCCCTGTGCGTTTGTTCCGCTTCATTTCGCGTTCTAGTCAGATCCATAAATTACTGACGGTCTAACGTTTTCACTTTCACTTTGGCTAGGGAGAAAGAAAAACACAAAATTCCTTAGCCTGAAAATGTCGACGAAGTGAGGTCCTATACTGAGATACACGTCCTAATGAGCAAATGTGCCGATCTATCCCGTCCCTGTAGCCACAGGCTGCGGGCGCGTCATAGCTGTGCAAGATGGCGTCATCTGAGACGCTTTGTACGCGGGCTGACGTCACACCTGGTTCTCCTCTCACCCGACAAATCTTTAAAACAGAAAAGGTATTAATGTGAGCATTTTAAATTATCTAAATGTGCTTAATACTTGTGTGTGTGTGGTGAACATTGTGTTGGGTGCGCGTGCCTTTTATGATACCTTTAATGATAATTTAGGAGATTTTAGAATGGCCAACTGGTTACATGAGCTTGTAAGTACAGTGACTCGCGATTGGGTATAAAAGCGACTGAGGTAACTTTCTCATTTGCCGTCGACATCCTAGCCACATTAGAAAAAAGCTCAGAGATTGCCGTCTTTGACTCAATAAAGCATGTAGGACTTCTTTTCTCGAAGAGTGAAAGATAACCCAACAGTTTATAATGTATACGTATTAACCCAGGCCCGACAGGACGGGTATAAGAACATCCAGCCTTTGGTCCTGAACACGCCGTCGCGAGGGCTGCTGACCGTTTTTGCAGTAATCACTCTAAAGATCGGTAACCAAGGCGCTTCTGTCAGTCCAATGTCGGCGAGAAATCTTTAAAGAACTACGGTTCTTACCTAACTTGAAAAATGGTGGGTTTTAACCAATAATGTGTGGGTTGGTGAATAAACAGTTTGAAAGACTGTCTGACGACGGTGTGTGTTTCTGTGTGTGATGTTGGCTTTGAAAGGAGAGAGCATCTTAGCCCGTTACTGCTAACGAATTATGGTGATTTTAAACGTGCTGAATTCTGTCACTTTCATGTCGATACGAAACATCCAAACGATAAATACATTTGTAGGTATAAATTACATAAACAGGCCAAGAATCATCGTTCCTTCTATTTGCAGAGCTGTAATTCTAAACAGTGTGAAGGGATACATAAGTTGGGGCGGATTCTTTCTTTTTCAGCATTTTAAGGGGGGGTCGATAATAAACTTGGCGTGGATCTAAAATTTCCCTGCAGTCCAGTATGTTGTTTTTTAAAACGCAGTTATTGTAATCCTGCTGGGAGGTAATTTCACCATTAAGAGCTATCAAGCCACTGCAAATGGGTTCATTAGAGAGTACGAGTGTTAATGGTTAAGCCATTATAAAGAGAAGAATTGAGAGAGAGAGAGAGAGAGAGAGATGAGAGAGAGAGAGAGAGAGAGAGAGAGAGATGGAGACAGACGGACGGACAGACAGAGGGAGAGAGAGAGATGGAGAGAGAGAGAGAGAGAGAGAGATGGAGACGGACGGACGGACAGACAGAGAGAGAGAGAGAACGTGGTATACTCACAGTGCGGTACCATGGCTGTCGAACTTGGCTGTAGATAAAAAATCGTCATCAAAGATAAGAAAGAATTCATTGCATTTTTTTTCCTTCTCAATTCCAGAGTGCCAATCTGAAGCAACGTTAAGACCTGCCACCGGCAAGACAGGTGCGAACGGAGATGTGGATAGAGGGCATGATGTACGTCGAGACCAATGCCAGTGACCGTTGCCAAGGCGATGATTGTTCTTGCTTGTTTGGTTTTTCACTCCGCCTGTGTAGCGCCGTGAGTTGCGACAAGTAACAATTCCAATCAAGCCCTGAAAAGTACTGTCGTAATCTAATGCCATCGGTGTTCTGTGTACCCGGAGTTCAAATGAAATCGGACCGATCAGAACGTTTAAACATTGTAAATTACCCGGTAAACAGCAGCTGACAGGTCTGGCAGCGACCTCACTGGTGGTAATTTATCGATGAGTCGGAGCCTTTTATTTAACTGTGTGAGAAACTAACATTTAAGAATAGTGGCCGTCACTTATTTGGACGGTGACAGTCCGTCTCCCGGTGATCCCGTTCTAAAACAAGGTGCTATTTAGCCGACAAAGAGCCTGGTCAGGTGGTGGTGGTGGTGGAGAGACTAACACCCGGAAGGAAACTCACATTAGAAACCAAAACAGACATCTATTTGGCATCTACTACTCTCAGTTGTCCCGTGTTCCATCTGGTCGCTGTCACGTGACGTCGGCACTACACTGACGGCCAAGATTATAGGGGTCGGGCAGTCAGCGGTCGCTCTTCCACAACGAACGGCCAAATCTCCATCATCGCTCAAAGTGGATGCCCAGACTCTACGGGTACAACGGATGAGAGAACGTATATAATGCACACGCGATGTAGTGGTGGCGTTTGGCACGCGCACCCTTTGCGCGTGACGCAACATGGTTGCCGATGTCCGACTGCGGAAACCTGTAGCACTTTCCACGGTTCATCCGAGGTGCTTGGTCGGCGGCCGTCCGACTTTTCCCCGTGTCCGTATAGCCCTACAGAGCTTCAACGATGCTCACACCAGGACTTCCCGCAGGCAGAGGATCCCACCCCGTCTGTTGTCAACGACCAGTTTCGCGCATCCTCTTCAGAGTCTCACGAACAGCTCTTCCTAAAACATGAATTTGGGGGCTGCTACATGGAGTAGCCATCACTAGCTAGGACTTTGGTTTTAAACCCTTGTTATGAGATGTTTTCACCACAGAAGCCATAATATTCACTACACCATAACGATATCACTACCAAAACTTCCATAGGTCTTCTGCGGGTGCCGTGTGGCACTTTCTGATTGGCTACGTGACAACCAATAACCGTGTACCATATCATCACATGACTTAACTTGCAATATTTATTTGAAACACATTAGATGCGATTCTATTACGTTCATTTGCATTTATAGCCAGTTTTTCTTCTCTTTCTCTAATTATCTCCAATTATATATATAATTTTTCCCCGTCGTTTTGCCTTCACCCAGCATTTCAAGTAGACAATCAGTTTTTAATTCAGCCATCTTGGCATGAGGTCACAAAATGCATTCCCGAGTTGTCGTTCCTTGGGTCATCATTAAAATTTTTAATTAACGCATTAACCACTTCCCTTAGAATACTTCCTGGCTGTCACCGTGGTTACTACCACCACAACTTTTGTCCTGTCTGCTGATCCGCAGCTCGTATCGCAGGAGGAACAAACTCGCCCTTCCTTCATGTGTTTTCTCAGTTATGTCCCTTTACCTTTCTAATGACCGATATCACAGAATTTAAAAAAAGAAACTAAATCAAAAACTCGCTGTTATTTTTTTCCTAATATATATTTCGTTAATTTTACTATCAATGTGTCTGAGTTAAGTAAAAGATCATCCATAAATACTTATTAATAATAATAATTTGTTTATTCAAAAGAAAGACCAAGGTCTGCTTAATATAGTGTCTTCATGCAGGTTGAAGCTTAAGATGCTCAGAATCAGTCAACTTGTTCAGAAAGCAATACAATTTGTCGATAAGAATCGCAAACTTAGCGTTAGACAGTCAACGGGAGATAATAACTTCCAGGATATATGTATATTTATTATATCGATTATGTTTGAACTTGTTGAATTGTCACACGTTAGCGATTTCAAGGGTAAATCGAGATTTTAATTCTACTTAGAGACATTATTTTCTGTTTAGGAGGAGAGAGAGACCGGAAACAACTGAACTGTATACTTATTTATTTTTTTTGGTTATATACTGCATCACTTGGATGTCATTTGACGAGCAAGGAACGCCATCCGAGTAAAGTCCCTGGCTATTCTATTAATAATCAAAATGGTAAACAAAAATATCTACAATTTAATTTTAAAATTTATTTTCCAATAAAGAGGAGAAGAAGAATAGATCAAAGATGTAACATGAAAAAACCTAATAAAATCCAGACAAACTAAGCAGATAAAATACAACTTTTGAAGATTCAGAGAAAAGGGATTATGATTCCGGTGTCTTAACCCAAATTGCTAAGCGCCAGAAGTCGACTATGACTCTTCTGTTGTCTCCTACATGCAGCCACAAAAATGTTTGGAAATATTTATCTTCCACCATCCAGGTTTAGCTGCCACATTGTCTGCTTAAGGCAGAACATGCAGGCTGACTCTACTTGACAGGAAGGTATTTGTATGTTTCTTAAATCTCCACTTATACTATATTTACGCTAAATCTGGCAAACTTGAATAGATGCATTACCAAACATCGTTTGTCTATTTCATGAAGTTTGGCAGATAATGAATTAAGACAAAAGTTTTAGCTTTATATTATTAAAAGCACTTTTTTTTTAAAAAAAAATTAAAACACAAATGCTATTACAGCAGTGCCACCACTGACTGGAATTCTCCAATAACCCAAATAGGGGGTTTTGCTAGGAATTTCTCTCATTCCTGGCTACTGGTGAAATTTTCTATAAGGGCCCTGTGATGCTGAGCTGTGCCTGGTATAGGTTTCATGCTCTTAAGGTTGTCTGGGACACAAATACTGCCAAGGTATGCTGTGCTTTGTCTGTCTCACCTTCAGTTCTCCCTTATCCCACATCTGTGACTCAGTTTGACAACTTCACCTGTTGCTGAATTATGGTGACCCATGCTCAAAGTGTTGGAAAAGTCTTCTGGCATGAAGTGGGGATGGGGAAGGTGATGGTGAAAAAGGTATTTAGCCTTTAAAAAAAACTGGAAATTTTGAGAAAGATGGTGAAGAAAGTGACCATAAAAGAACTGGTGTTGGCACGTCAATGGCTTATCATGAGCGACGAGTGAGAGGAAAGCTAAAACAGTAATAGTTAACTGTTATGCCAGGAGAGTCTGAGAATAAGGGGCAGGGTGCTTGAAATAGGAGAAAGTGGGCAGACTTCAGTGACCATAGGAAAGATGGAATATTGAACAGAAGTTTAAAATGCCAGTGCTTCTGCTGTCGGTATGGCGCCTTTTAAGAATCAAATCAGACAGTTAAAATAGTGAGAATAGCATTTATACACACGAGCCCTGTCAATGAAATAGAGCTGCTTTTTTTTTTTAAGTCTCTGCCAAACAGGAGGCTTACGTCCAACCTCGAGAGCAACACCACAAGATTAAAGGCCAGCAACCTGCATGAATTGCCACTATTGTGCCAATGTGAGGGGGCACACAGGATCAAGCCCATGGTGGTAGGCGCAGCAAAGAGACTCATGGCTACTCTAATATGAGGGTGTGGCTCACCTGGTAGACATTTCAAGAGTGGCTGTGCACTCCTTCCAAATGCAAGTAAAAGGCAAGTCCAGACATGAGGTCAAGGCAATGTGCCTGCTTGACAACACACTGGGCAGCCCTATTCAGGAAGAGCTGCAGAGCAATGACAAGAGAATCCAGGTGAAGTTCCTGCCTCCAAACACAACCTCACTTATGCCCAATGTTTTCCTGGATGGTGGAGTCTGGGTTAGATCAAGAATAGTATCAGCATGGCCCCCAGGACTCTCAAAAACATAAAGAGTACAACATCAGGGTTGCTAAGTTCAATTTGAGGGCAGCTTGGAGCACTGTGAGTGGAAGAGGTTGCTGAATTGGCAATGGTATAGCAGTAACAAAGTCAGTACAGGAAATGGTAGGGGCCAAAATTGAAGTGCTTGATGCCAGCATCATTTTGTTTGTTCACAGACAGTAGCAACAGTTGTCGTTGTGGATGAGTGGATTAACAGCTGGAGGTTTGCACCAATGACCCTGTCTATGGCACCCTCAAGATTGTGTTAGAAACCAATGCTCCTTCTGAGAGCCTCCCAGGAGGAACAAGAGGTTGGTGTGGGTGTGAACACGGAAGAGGTCTCATGGGTACAGCTTTCTCGGGCCAGAGTGCCCCTGAATGACCTGGAGAGCTGCACAGCTATAACCAACGTCCATGGGTCTCTCAGCGGCACAGCTGTGGAGAAACTAAGGAAACACATGGTCAGGAGGCAACAGGTCGGAGACTACTTTACCAAAATGCCAATCACTTTACCTGGCGAGAGTCTCATTCCATCACCACCCACTCCAGATGTTGCAACCCTACTAGCATTACTTCCACCAGGTTTGCTGTCACCTTGGCTCAGCACCTCTCCCTCCCAGGTGTCCACCAATTCAATGCTATTTCTGAGCTTCTTTCCTGCATCATAAAGAGGGGGGATGACTTAGAGTAACTCCCCAGCTACAGCTGGCACAAGAGAAAGGCAAACTGCTCTGTACCATACATATCCAATGATGCCTATCAAACTCAACTTCAGATACAGCTGATAAGTACAGCATTAAATATTTTTTTTAAATTTTATGAGACCCATACCTACACTATTGTATATATCTTTTTACTATACAATATTCTTAATTTTTTCTTTTTACTGTATTTTCTTCATTTTTTCATTTTACCAGTAACCAGAATTCTCTCCTAACGGGAATGGCTTTGCACATTATTCCAGTTAGTGGATGGTGGAGGGTAGACAACTCTATTTATAAAAAAAAAACAAAAAACAAAAGAAATGTGTAATCAACAGAATAATTTACAGGTTCACTCTTCACTTCATTCCCCCATATTAAAAATAGAGTTTGTTTGTATTCATTATGCAAATAAGATATCAATTAAGGATGTTTGAACATATTATGGCAACATTCTAATTAAACAAATCTCAGCTTTAACAAATGTTCACACTGAGAAAACACTCCTTGGACATTTATTCTTTCAGTTAGCGGCAGGAAAAATGTGAACACAAAAGATACTATCTACATATGATGTCTTATATATGCGACATACATTAACACAGTCAATGAGTGCTTGTGAATAAGCTAGACATGTTCAGCATGGGGAATCTAAAACGATCTGGTACGACAAACATATAGTAGGACATAGGCCTGTTTGTTGAAAGAAACAAAGCTGTGTGGGAGAAATCAGCATAAGTATTACCAAAATTTTATTGTTATAAAACCAAACATTTTTTTTTTCAAGGTGATCAACTCTCTCAATAGAATCCAAGAATCTTTCATTACTGATATTAACAAAAAGATCTCAAGAATTACTTCCCTTATACAGAAAAAAATGGCCGCGTGGTTGGGACTGGATGAAAAACATTTTGAAACTGACTAATGTAGTTGTCAAGTGTTTTTAAAATATGCATATATTTTGTATACATAAGTAAGATTTTGAAAAGATTTGATTATGTCTGAGACATTTGGATAACAATGTTATTTTAATTAACAAGATAATGGTACAGATTCACCTTCATGGGCTTGAAACGGAATAACTATACGTACTCATAAACTGATGTATGTATGTTTGTTGTAAATTTGTAGGGTGGAATACTTCAGTAAATTCTACTCCAGATCATCAAATTTCTGCTCTCGACTTCTCACAAAAATGAATAATTTTTATAGAACTGAGATGAAGTCATTTAAAGGGGGGGCAGTAAATCTCCCCAGCAAGTAAACAATGTAACCTTTTAGAGCAGCGTTATCTTCACTTTTGTATATTTTTCATCCGCCAATTTCTTTATACATATTTCTGCCAAAATACCCAGAGCATAATAATTTTAGAAAACATTATTATGTACACCATCTAAGATGACTAGGTGTGAAATTAGTAATGGGTTTGCAGCTGAGTGAGTGAGTGAGTGCAGGGATTAGTTGCTATGCATTAGCTGGATATGAATGTTTTGATAGTACTTACTGTGAGTGCCTCTCCAAATATGTCCAACCAGATGCTTTCTTTACCCCCCCAAATTTCTTGCTTTACTTCTATCTCTACAACTATCTGTCTCTTCTCCATCTGCTATCTGTTGCTACCTTTCTCTCTTTCTACATCTCTTTACTTTCCAATCTACCTTCTTCTGCTTGCTATTCTTCTCCCCTACACCTGGCTGCCTTCATTTCTCCCACTCACTTTCTTTGAACTACGTTCTCTCTCTCTCTCTTTTTTCACCTTCCGTCTTCCACTAAACAAAGAGAAATATTTAAAACTGTCACAAGAAATCACTATTTATCTTTTGTACGCCAAAACTGGCCCCTTAAGATAGGCTACCTGTTCTGTCATTACAAAGCTCCCTGCATACTAGTATTTCTGTTCTTTTCTTTAATGCAAGAACCAATTGTGGAAGATCTAGGTGCTGGAGGAACTGGAATGGGATTAAACTGGCTATCTCATGGAATTGGTACCTTGATGAATGCTGTTTGGGACCAGTAGACAATATTCTACCAGTGGAGCTCTTAGTGGAGAACTGACATAAGAACAACCACCACCATGAAGGAAATGGAAAACAATGAAGATAAGTGAAATACACATGTATAAATGAAAATTTCATTCCATCCCAACAAGTATGTGCGTATTACTATCTAAAACAGAAGATTTGGTTTCTTCAATTCTACATAAATCCATTCTCAAATATGATTTGAGTTATTTTATCCTAGGGGAGAGAAATAGAAGATTTCCCCAGAAAACAACAATACTAATAAGAAGAAGAAGAAATGATAGATGTCCTACTACATTTATAAAATACACCAGGCCATTATAAATTTTTTTTTAGGTTATTTAAAAAAAAAAAAAATTAGTCTTTAATTCTTTTTAATTTAAAAAAAAAAAAACAAGAAAAAATGATAGCCTATTTCCACAGCTTGGCACGAAGTTTCTAGAAGGAAAGAAATGGAGCCATTCATCAGCCTAGAAAGTTTCTTATTAAAAAATCCCACTAAACTATGCTATTTTAAGAAAATAATTAAGGTGAAGAAATAATCTGAGAATTAAGCATGAAGATGAATGGAGCAAAAGTTAAATAACTGTGAAAACTTAAACTGGCAGTGATATCCTTCAGATTAGTGACTCAGTGGGGTTCTTACTTTAGTTTATTAGTTACAAGAAGGCAGGGAGCCATTGCAGCTTGTGCAACGCCCCCTAGGGGGAGAGCATTGGCCATGAATATGATGTTTAAATTGATTACTCCTAACGTCATAAACTACACTCGCCACTCATTAACAATTCCCTTACTAAAAAAAAATATTTCCTGACATATAACCCTATCAGAATATTAACTAATTTATTATTATGATCCATACTAACTAAAGATAGCTGAAAAAACTTTGTCCCATGTCTGTAGGGAACTCAAAATTCCTATTAGGTTTCCTTTTAAGTATCTATATTCCACACCTGGTAAAGTGGGCAAATAGGTAGATAAATAAAATTGAAGTTACCGCAAAAACTCTAAATCAAATGAAAAACAAGCTTCAGCAGTTTGAAACTAACTACATATGGGCGATACTACAGCTACAGAATTATCTACCCCTTTCTGGACTTACCCAGTCTTATACCACAATGTTCTTCCTTCTTTCACTGAAAATCCATTCTCTGGTAAATGGCTGTCTGATTGTTGTTGCCCTAATAACTCTTGTTACAAGAGTGGTTTAAAGGATTAAGACCCTAGAAAGGGGATGAACAACAATGGGTAAAGACACTAAACTGCTCCATCTCAACATCAGACTTACTGACATATAAGTAACTGCAACAGGAGCCCTAACCAAGTAGAATCTATAGTGCCCCTGATTAACTTTTGTTCTTCAGAAGAAAAAAAAGGAGAGTTCACAAAACAGACAGCAAAAATGACATTTCAGACAGAATCTAGAGGGAAAAAATCAGTCAAAATCCCAAGTATGGAAAGTGGCGCAATATAGACAAAAGAATATTTATGTCATGATGAAAAACAGTCCTGTCTCTTAAATGGTAAAATCATTTCACCTTATTCCTTTCAAATCATTATATAATAAATAAATAAATTAGATGCCTACTACTTTTGTTCTGTACAAAATATTCATTTTAAATTACCTACATACCAACCATAATTTTTTAAAATAATTTCTCCAGAGTACACAATTTCTTGTTTTGTTAAGTCTGAATATTTCAGTTTGCTTTTTAATTTAAGTATATTGCACGCACACACACACACGTGTATATATACTCGCATATATAGTAGACCAGTTACCATTAAGTGGTTCCTGGTCTACTTTAACATTTATACAACTCCAGGTTGCCACCTTTTGCGACTGGAGAGCCTGCAATAAGGACAAATTAAGTGCCTACCTGTTAAGAAGGAAAAGTTATCAGATGTGTTACTTATAGAAAGTACAGGGATAGTTTGAGTATTTCCCGATCACATTATTAGTAGTAAGTAGATTAGATAATAAAGTTTATTTTTAAATCTCTCTCTATCACCATCGAGGTTTAACCCTAAGGACAAATGCTTTTTGGAGTATAATGTTAATACGCAGTGAGGCGTTCGTGAATCTGTGACCTGTTGGTAATATTAAGGAGACAGCACTTATAGTAAGTACAAAGTTTTGCCAAAAATAAATAGGGGGAAAAAATGCATTCATCTTGAATGTCCATACAGAAAACTGAACAATTGCTGTATACTGTTAATGCATTCTCGTACGCCAGTACTTTCATGCTATCATGGTGTTTTTTACAATTTAAAGTTTTTTTTTTTTTTTTTACTTTAAATGCTTTCACCATATCACATTCGACATCATGTGTCTAGTCATGTAGTCAGTGTATCTATAAGCTTTATCTCTGCTGATGTAAAGGAGGACAGAAACAGTCCACAGCATATGGCGTAGTAAATGGGTTTAGGAAAAAAAGAAATGGGTTTTATCTTTTTTTGTCTAAAATTGCATTGAATCTGGAACTTAGGAGTGCAATGTGAGTCGGATGTAGGTTCACCACAATTAAAGCTAAAGAACTCTTGTGGAAGAGAGAGAGAAAACTCCCTTTAACATCCAGTATCAATGAGATAGTGATTAGGAGGAGGAACTCTGTGCAAGGTGTGCTTATAGAATTAACTTCTTTTCCGTTCACCGCAGATTAACTTTATGTTAATACCACAACAAAATGGGAGAGAAAAAAGAAAAACACTGATGTTCAGAAATAAATGAACTTTACCCAGAGCTCAGTGGTGCACCACATTGGGACCAACTATATTTCTGGCAGAACAGCTTATGGCGCAAACACAACCATGCAAATATCTGTGTGTGTGTTTAAAATAACCTAGACACTTACAAAGATTCCACCATGTTCAAGGAATGCTTCATCTCTGAATTTAATAATGAAAGCCAGCCTGAGAATATTTTTTTTTTTATGGAAACTGTTTGAAATGCAGGCCTCAGTCAATATTGATTTCATGTTTTCAAATACACATCTCTAGTCGTAGTCGAAAGCCCCACGACGACTGGCATTAACCGAAGCTCTCAAGTTCTTTAGCAAGACATGAAGACAGTTTCTTCGTTGAATTTTTAATAACAGAAACTGGATCTCCCTTAGAGTAAGATACCCACTCACAGAAAAGACTTTTACTTATTTAATAAACAAACATTTTGGTAGAGATGTTGATCATCGATGAAGAAAGCACCCACGTACCTACGGTAGTCTGCATCACAACACACTGACAGTGAAATGGCTAGCATACACAAAGATATGGAAAAAGTGGCTGGCTTAGATACTTCCCATCACTTTGTTCATTTGAAACAATGAACTTACATTGCCATCATCAGGGTTTAATCCTGATGAACAGAATGATGTTGATTTGCAGTAGGTGCTTCCAGTTTTTGGACCGAGCAAGTGACCTTGAAACATAATGACCCGCTGATTGCTAATTTCCTGATGTAGGTTTTTTTTATTAGTCTTTTTAGCCGACTGCACCATTCTCGTCATCCGATGATAAGTGCAAGATGCCATCTTTAATTTCATTATTATTTTTTAATGTTCAAGTTCTGCAATAATCTCACTACCAACGATATTCCTTCCCTAAAATAGTTGCTTGTGTTTTGTATTGTGGTGCCGTTGTCCACAAGTGAGACAGCCCTGGTGAAGGAGCACGGGCAATGTATGCATCTGTTTGCTGGAAAGCATTGCTGATCCTGCACCACGAGGTATCCTCCGCTTCCAACTTCGACGGGGACTTTGGTTTTACATCTAGAAGGAAGCTGGAATGCCCAGAAGAAACCATGCAGGGGGTGGGCCTGGATTAACCTTGGGCCTTTAACTTTAGCAGTCTAGTACTCGCTACAAGTCCTTTCCAGGGCAGCTTGCTTCAAAAACAAAATAACACAAGTGCCAAAGAAATTTTTCTAATGTTTCTTTTACTCGATAAATTTAAATAGTTGAGAAATGGATTAGCACGGTGCACGGGGCTTGGCAAAGACTCTAGATGGATCTGTTACGTGGTTTTGAGCTAAATAGAGGACCTCCCTCACTCTCCCATTCTCTACAGGCTTCCTCCAGGTTTCTAATGCTAATCAAGATTTCTATCGTGTTCTTTCTCCACTGAAATTGGTGTTATTCACTAAATTTAACCGGTCTAAACTAGACCTTCCACGGTCCAAGTTTGGCATTTATTAGCAATTCTTCAGATGCACGAACTAAGTTAACAAGATTTGTGTCCCTTTCATCACAAGATTATCATCTAAATCTGCCTTTCAAAATTACAATATCATCTTCCAAGTACAATGGGCTTTCAATTTCAAAACAAAATATTTTGTTTTTGTATTCTTTGAGTAAGTGTTAGCAGCTTAGTTAATATAAAAAATTTTAGAAAAACCTTTAAAAACACAAAATTCTGTAAACTTATCATGACCAGGGCTGGTTTCCACACTGTTGCAAGAGTTGGAATTATTTCCTGAATTATTAACTGATGATAGAGACTTCTTTCACTTTCCATACTATCCTGCTTAAAGGTGAGCAGTTCACATCCTTACTACAGGGGTGAGCAAAGTAAATTCTTTTACCAACAGTTCTTATAGATTTGTCATCTTCTTTTTCACATTTACTGTATATCATTCACTAAGTTTACTATCTTTAACTGGTTAATTTGCACTTTTCTGCATTTGTAGTCAGTATATACCCTTCTTTTATCCTAAGTAATATTTACTAGCTTCTGTCTTTATATTTAAGACATTAACAACAACTGTCCACGAATATAGTGTTATGATATCCTGTCTAGAATTTCACCCACTTTATTTGTGATTAATAAATATACATTGCTCTTTGCCTGGATTTATCTATCTTTTAAAACCTGAAAATTAAAGGTGATAATTTTCTATCCATCCCAGATTTATGATGATTTTATGGATTCATTTACCAGGTCATATAATCCACTTCAGCATACACTGTGAAGGAAGGTGTTTTCAGGAAAGTCAGCGTACATGAATATTGTTTTACAGGTTACTCAAAACAACTGTGTAACTAGTAGCAGCAGTGAAGCTGATGGCCTCACTAAGAGCCCATGTTTTGTTTTTTTTGTTTAATTGTCAATCAACCCTGAAATTAAGCGACTGTGCAAACCATAATAGCAGAAGTCCACAATGGCTCATAGAAATCTGATGATGTCTGAAAAGACAAAGTACTTTCATGGTTGTCAAGCAGTTGTTGAGCATTGCTGGCTCACTGCGAGGTTGGTCTAGGTTCAGCGTCAGCCAGCATCAATTCCCCCACTGACAGTCACACATCTTGCTCACCATTTCATTTTTCATTTTCATGCCCATCCAGCGGAACAACATGAAAACTACAAGTTGCTGCCAATTAAACCTCACAACCTAGTGCACATTCAGGACCGCAGCGCCCCCATCCAGTTTTCTTCACCTAGAGTGTAGTTACTATCAGTGATACTGTCAACAAGATCTTATCCCAACTGAATCAGGGCACTTTTCTAAATATAGAGTATCATCATTCCAATGCCCCCCACCAACATCTTTAATGGTTCAGTTTTTTTTTTCCCGCCATTATTTCAGCTCTCTGCATCACCATCATCCTTAATGATGTTTAATACAGAATGTATTGATTTATATTACTGCAGAGCATGAGGCCACTTAACTTAGCTGAATCCAAACTGAAAGTAAAGATCTGAGGGTGCGTTACCTTGAATTGGCAAAAATCATGCTTTTGCTAAAGGAATTGCCAAGTACAGCATCAAAAATCTGCCAGACCAGCAGTGAGCAGCAGCCAGTTTTGGAAACTATTTATATCTGCCTAATTAAAGTGAATGTTTACAATGCAGAAGCACTAAAAATATCAGTGAAATATAAGCAATTCTGGAGGACTGTTCATCTAATGTCTTACACAAAACAAACCTGAACAAACATTATGCCATTTTTTTTTCATAGTACATCTGTATATAGTGTATTTAGGTAAAAACATTATGACTGAAGGGAAACAACTCCAAACGTCTCATTTGCTAAAGAGCCCAGTAGGCATGGCGAGTTGTTTTCCTTGTTAGTTGTTTTTAACATAATGTGGTAACTGATATGTGGAGTAACGTTAGAAAAGTAGATGAGATTAAAAATATGAATTTACTGCTTCTGCCACCATTTTTTGCATTTATTAGGTAAAGTTTGATACTTGATTTAAATGTCTGTGGCAGGGCAGCTGGTGGTCTGGTGTTTTGACTACTGAACTACTGAGAGTGAGGGCCTGAGTTTGAATCCCAGTCAGAACTGGCTTTGTTTGGTGTACCCCCATAGCATGGTTTCTTTTCTTGCTCTCCTTCAACAGTTGGCCACATGCATTTCTTCTGCGCACTCCGGTTTCCTCTCACATCTAAAAATAGAGATTTCTAGTAGGATTTTCCAGGCACATGATAGAGGTTCTTGGCTGGCTTGCACCTTGACCACTACTCAAGAGCCCCCAACCATACCTAGCTAACTACTTGCTTGGCTGCCAACAATAGCACCCCACCCTCTTTTACTGAGTTGCTTTACATCTTAAATGCTAGGGAAGTGCCTGCTGAGGAGGAAAAGTCCCCCGGAAACACCAAATACACTTTTTGGCTATAAAAAAATTACATTTATGAAAAACATTTATGCATTTTGTAGATGTGTCTTGCATTCATTTTTACTCTGGAAAAAAAAAGATGTACTGTTTTAGTCACAGCAAGAGATCAGTTAATTCTCCTCTGTAAATTATACTTGGGTATTTATATAAAAAATATACACTTTTATAATGATTCTATTAAAGTAAACTTAACGTACACTATTTTCCACAACTGTTACTGCTACATGTGGTTACCTTTTTTAAAATCCTCTTTTTAGCTCTTTATTAAAAACAAAACAATTATAGCTGATAAAACTGAACATTTTGTTATATAACTGCAGCTTGAACCTGACAAAACACAAAGAGGCCACTACATGAAACAATAATGATACCTGACTATCAAAGGGCTAAAAAAAAAAAAACACAAAGAAAAGATGAGAAATTAAAGAGTAAAATGAATCCACATGCCTATCATAGCTGTTGTCCCGAGTTTCGATAAAGGAGTTTATATCAGATGCAATTCACTGTCATCCTCATCAACTCTCCACTGAAAGTAACTCTCATCACTACTGGATCCCTTTACACAATTTGACTCTTTGACCTGAGTACTTTCCATACTAACAGTGTCATCATTTTGTTAAAGTCCCTACTAATAGTAGGAATGTTCAAATGAAACCTGGCTGGACACAATCACAGCAATTCTATTTCAGCTGGGTTTCACTTGAGCATCCCTTATACATCACGTCTCAAACCAGAAGTTGCTTCACCCAGTTGGGTATCCCTGAAGTACAATGTTTACAAGTTATTTTAATTATCCTAATTACTAATATTTCATAAAACTTACACAACCATAACCACAGTTACGGTGTTAAAAATAACTCTAAGCCAGATGAACGTTGGCTGTTGCACTGCATGATGTCATTATGAGCAGAAAGTAGCAGCCATAATAATTTTATCTGCTAAACAGACTGAGGAAATTACCTCGTGGAGGTGAATTGAAGATCATGCCTTTCTTTTTAATGGTTGCTGCAATCTGTTCAATGTTTTTTTGGCAGATACTTAGACAAGGGTTTCACTGATTCTAATTTAAACAGAACAGCTTGCTGAAGGAGACAATGTTCTTAATGTTTACACAGAATGGCTGCTGATTGGCAAGTGAATCTTCTCATGTTGCTAAAAGTCAGAGCCTAATATACATATATATTTTTTGTATTAACATTTGTTAACTTATTGTTTGTTTTTCATAGAGGCAACCCTTTTTTAACCATATTCAGTCAGTATTAGATTGAATATTTATTAATTTTGCTAACAAAAACAATATGCAACATGCATTTAAGTTAAAGTCTACAAAAGCAAGCACAAAATAACCATACATTACTTGATAATCCAACATGATTAAAATAAGCATTTACAAACTTAATCATTCATTCCATTTTATCATTAATTTCACTGACAACAAAGATACACTTTATGAAAAGAAGTACTTCTAAAATTATGGGTTTCTGGACTTTTTCTATATAGCAATCAGAGAGACGTAAATTTTTGCTTGTTTTCGTTACTGGATATAAGTAGACAGATAGATAAATATAGGAGCAGAGATTTTAAAGATGCATAAATACATTGGTGTATTCTAAAGTGGAGTTTCTGTGAAAGAAAAAAAAAAGTTTATAGAAATCTAGGATTACCTAACTGGATGATCCCGTAAAAGCAAGGAGATCTTTTATTCTGTTTATCTCCTTTGTTTGTTTTTTTTACATCTTGAAGTTGTTCTGCACATGTGGAATCAGTATTTAAGAGAAGATGGTGAATTTTTGGGAAGGGTTCAGCATACAATCTCTGGAATGCTTCCGGGTTTCAGAAACCCACAGTATGCAGAAAAATTAAAGCTATTAGCATTAGACATACCCCAGTCTGAGCAGCACAAGATAAAAGAAAAGATCAGACAAATTTTCCAAATAATTAGGTGTTCGGAGTGTGTGGGCAGTCACAAATTTTTCTGGCTATCTACAGTTAGAAATACTAGAAATCATAATTGTACACTGGCTAAAGTTTCAGCCTGGTCTGATATTAGACAAAATGTCCATGTGCATTAGTTAAAAAATGCATTGATAAAGAATTTTTTCTTCCGGGTCTTCTTCTAATACCTGAACCAGAAACCTTATGTAAGCTGCTATGTCTTCCTGCCTCCTTATAATAACCAAATTGAACTGTATAGCATCTATTAATATCCTGACCAGAAGGTAAGCTTTTGAATTCCTTGTCAGTCAGTCTAAAAATATACATTCAAAAATTAGATTTTGTAGGACTGACGCAAAACAAAAAAATGCAAGCTATTTACGTTTTTTGTTTTTGTTCCCCCCTCCCCTATCTTCAGCAACATGATGATTATAACATTTTGGATAACCAACAAAAATGGCACAGACAACCCAAGTCTTTGTTTTACTTTTTTTTGTGAACCACAGAATCATCCAGAATGTCTGCGTGTATAGCAACCTAATAATTAGCCTGACTATTTAATTAAACTTATCAATAACTTATTTGTGTATTTAAGAAAAGATGTTGAATTATTGGGACATTTAGGAAATGTTCTAACTTGGCCATAACACAACTGAATAGGGGAAAGGAATAATAATCTGTTTGAGAGTAGAGAAGGTATGGTGTGCAAGCTCTATACACCCATTGTCTTTTCAACAGAAGAGTTACACCATCATGCATACATGTTTGAGAAAATCTCCCTTATCCTTGGGCTGTATATATATAATATAAGCCCACTTACTTTTTTTACAACAATCAAATAGATTTGCATGATTCTGAAGCATAAGCCCATCTGCGTTTTCAAAATATTTACCAATTTTTTTTAAAATTTACATAGGTTTTTACCTAGCAGGAAAATAAAGAAACTTCTTTATTTACTTGCAGGTTGATGATTTTGTCCAAATAAACGATAAACCCAACTGCACACTTATTCGCTGAGTACGCAAATTTTTTTTCTAATAAAAAAGCAGCTCAGAATGATGGCTGTTTTGTCTGCAGACTCTGCTTCCTTAAACACATCTGGTAGAATTTCCTCGATTTATTTGTAGTTACTCTACTGCCAGCGGTGGTGATGATCTTACTGTTGGTCAGATCAGTAAATGGGTAAGAGAAAGACCGATGATGTAAACGGTCAGGAGAACAAAACAACAAAAAAAAAAAACTATTTAGAATGGCGCTGAGACAGGGTTAGCTATCCACTTTGCAATGTCAAAAAAAGAAAAAAAAAAATCCACAAAAATCAAGCCAACTGATAATCGAAGTATCCATTTATCAGTGACGAGATTTTAATGAGGAAAAAAAGTAGGCATTGTCAAACTTTGAACTCTATTTAATTTTATGGTAAGTTTTATAGTTGCCCAGAACTGCTTAAAGTAATACTCTTTAATCCCATGTCAGCTTTCACATCATATTTACTATACTTAGTCTCATACTCGAATTCAGCAGTTGTAATCAATTATAACTATTATTCCTCTCTTATTTAAATATATTAAAATATTCTATTGATTAATGTCCAGCAAAAAAATGAATTCAATGATATTTTCCATGTATGAATTTCTGAAGTATATATCCAGTTCCTGTTTATTTTATCAGTAAGATGAGTTTCCCCCATGGATTTATTATAATTCACTCAGAGAATATGTAGGGGGAGATCAAACCAGTTGTTACAGAACCAGTAACTTCTAATTTTGCATATAGATATATAGTTGTCATATGGATAAGCTATAATCAACACCATGTACATACATACAGATGAGCTATACCACCGTCATAAGATCAAAAACTATGACATCAATTATAACCTCATTTGCACACTTAATTAGAAATTAGTGATACTGTAACAAATATCTCTGTCTTCCTCATTAATATGACAGTTGAGTCATTACAAAAACTGTTTCATTCTGAAAAAAAGTTGTTCTTAAACCAGTTAAATTAGAAATTTTAAATCTCTGAATAATCTAAACCCTAAAGCTCTTTGAACATTTTGTTAAAACTATGCTTATCATATGAAATAAAGAATGAGGATGAACCAAAGTATCTTTGGTTCTCTTTCTTTTTTATCACAGGATGGTTTGTTTGCCTTCCCTAGCAATTGCACTAGCTACAAAAATACAGAGGAGAGGGTGATACACTAAATAGAAAAGTAGCTTTTGCTGATATAACACTTGCTAATTGTACTTAGTGCAATAGCACAACAAATTACCATACTCTGCTTCATATTAAAATAAACTAACATTTTTGTAATGATAATACAGATCAAGTTAAGAATATGAAAAAAAAGAATAGTCATTGTTGAGTAGAAATATCTGCCAGTGTTCAAAAGCAGACCCTAGTTTTTTTGTTGTCATACTTTTTTGGGGGGGATACAGTTTTTTAGCATGATTTTTTCCTTTCCAGAAAAGTGTATTTTCTTCCCATCAAGTGCTTTACTCCATCTGCTGAACTGATTCGACAGCTAATGATAAGAGCCAATCAGAGATGAGTTTTTCATAGCACTGGATTGTGGGAAGGTTTTCTAAAATCAGTGGCAGATAGGAGTCTGATTCAGACAGCATGTACAACCACTTTAAGACCTCTGTTGATAATTGCCACTAAATCTTTTCCTGAATCAACATTCTCTCACAAAGTTTCTTCTATAAATAATGTTAAGTACTTTGCCCTGATTAAGTAACTTCACTTCTCCCTTTCCCATTCCCATTTGTCTGACCATTCTGGAAACTTACTCAGGTGTAACTACTGCAGTGTTAATTTAATTTTGTTGTTGTTCTTGTTTCAATAAAAAAAAAAACATTTAAATATAATTAAGAACAACAAAAAGGAAATTTTAAGATGCTTAACACTAATTAATCCAAATCATGTTTGTTCAAATGTTTTATTACAGTATGGCATGTAAACGGAGAGTGTTGTCAGACTGTCTTTGTTTTTTTTTAATATTAATGTTTTGTGGCTTTTATAACATCTCAGAGAGTTTCTGAAAAGTCTAGTAATGTCAGCAGAAAGAGAGAAAACTTTCACTCGATTCACTGGAAACTAGTAACCGACATTTGGCCAAAGAGACTCAGTAACAATAGATAATTTAAAGCTGTAAACTAACAAAAAATTAAAAGAACCTGGTGCTAACCCTCCCTCCCCAACCCTTTTCCTTCAACAGAAACTACATCAACACTAAATTCATATCCTGCTGATGATATACTGTTTCCTCTCATATTACCTACCTTGTTTTTTGCTATTCATTTCTAACAGATGATTCTCTTTTATCTTTTGTTTTGTTTCAGGTGTGCGCGCACACCTGCCCATCACTTCTGTCATCCTTTGTATCCCACTATATGGTAAGCTCTGAAGTCACACAGCTTTAATTTATTCCTCTACTATTTTCAACTTGGCTCCGATGGTAAAATAACACTGAAAAATATTTTTTAAAAAAATGAATTAATCTCCTATCAATACCATGGCAGCCATCAACTGATGTATGTGGTTGTATGCAGTAGAGGTGGAAAAAGTAATTAGAGAATGTGTACAAATACCATACCAAGTGGTACCTTGGACAAGACCTATAAAGTTGTTTAACTAAAGAGTTACAAGGTCTTCTCCATATGAGTTTATCAAGTATTGACAATTTCGGACTGAAGCCATTTCTTACACAACAGTAATTCCAAATTAAATGTATAAATGAGGGTCTGGACAGCCATATTTTTTTACCTTGAGGCTATAATTGACATCACACAGCCAATGTTCTTTGTTTCTTTCTAACAGAACTATGCTAAAAACAGCTGCAAAGTTAAAAAAAAAAATAAAAATTTAAGAGTTTATTAAATCAATAACATTTAGATGATTAAATTGAATATCTGTCTAAGCAAACATGCAATGCTCAGGGGAAAAAATTCAAAGTAAATAATAAATCTGTTATGTTCAGATTTTACAAACTGCCTGTTTCAAGTTAATTGGATAAAGTTCTACTCCTACTCTTGGTCATCACACTGTTCTTTTGTTAGTAACTGGGTCTTCCAGTCTCCTGACCAACAACACATCTGCCCAATTATTATTTTTCAAATTCTCAAGTCCAGCACTGGGTAGTTATCACCAGGCTGTGTGTGTGTATGCAAGCAAGCAGCATGGACCACAATACCAAACAAGCTGCTATTCTAGGTCAGATCACCTCAATTTAAAATTTCCAATGTTTAGAGACACAAACTGATTTTTCAGTGCACTATTTATTTCCTAGAAACTTAATCCATATATGTGTATAGTATAGTATAATGGTTACAGGGCTGTGATAAGTGATAGCAGACTATACCAGGGCCACCAGGTTTTGACATCTTCATCTGCCTGTGCATGTGCTAGTAAAGATTAGTATAGAATGGTACTGAAAAGAAAGTGATAGTAGCCTATACAAGGCTCTGAGGTTTGAAAAATGCCCATAGATAATATAGTATAGTGGTAACAAAGAAGTAAGAAGTCATCATAGTTAATATAAGGCCCATATGTTTCAGAAGCATTTGTTTACCTGGATATAAGTTAGTGCAGATTAGAACAGTATAGTGTAGTGGTTACAAGATAGGAGGCCATCATGTTGTGCAGGTCTTCACCAAAACAATAGCAAAAACATTCTCCAACAAATTTCCATACATAACATGTTTCTCACTGTAATAATTCACCCTGACCTTCTTATCAGGGAGAGGGTCAGTGACTCAATGATACTGTACTCAGTGACCTGAAAAAAATCAATAAGGGATCTTGCAGAGCTTTATCATAGTGGATGATTTAGACACACACACACACACACACATTTTAAAAAAGATCAGTGTTAGTTGAGTTGTAGCTGTGCTCAAGCATCCACAAAGGACTCCATCAATAGTTTTCCGTTTGGATATTGCTACTCTGTATCTCTCGCTCATACTGTTGTTCAGGATCACCCCCACAAGAACAGGTGGTGGACCGAAGCATCGGACAATAATCTTGGAGACAACCCAACAAACTGGGGCTGGGTTAGTGCAAGGTGCTGCTCTGCCGCACCCTTTTGTTTTCAGCCACTCGCGGTGCTACCCTTTTACAGTGGCCTCCCAGAAGTCAAAGGATTTCAAGGGTTGCGTGTGCGCAGGTGAGTGGGGAAAAAAAAAAAAAATTGGCCTCCATATAACACGGACAAACAAAAACAAGCCGGTAATTTTATCATCAGGCACGAGAGAGGGAAAACTGTGCAGGGTCTGTGGTCTGGGCTGAACAAAGGTGCAAACACTTACAAGTGACAGTTTCATTATCAATCTCAATAAAATGTTGAAAATCTTGTTCTCGCCTGGAGGTGGGGGGGGTGGGTGGAGCGAAACCATATTTCCAACCAGTTTTTCTTGACAACAGCATGTAAACAGGTATCCCAGTTGTACACTTTAATGCACCAACTTAGGTACTGTTGTTCCTGGTGGGGGGGGGGGGGAGAGAAGGGAGTGTTCTGCTTTCTTTTGCCAGGTTACTCTCCAATCAACATGAACCAAATTTATCCCTTTATCCATCTCCTCCCACCCCCACCCCAGTATCCAGGGATTAATTGCCAGTTTAAGACTGGAGTCCAGTTGTCTAAGTGTGTATTTAACATTCCCTTTTTATTAACTGGAAAGCCCTTTCTTTTTCTAATAACTTGATTTAATGAAAACGAAAAAAACAATCCATCTCTCAGTATGCAATGCATGGTGGGAAGAGCAGGGTGCAGGGTAAGCAGCTGCACCTGGGCCACCAGCTATGGGAAGCCTCCTGACTCCTGTCCTTTCATGATAAGAAAAATATTATAATATACATACACTTATATATATATGTGATAAAAACTACGTATTTATTGCATCTAAGTTCAGAATAAAAGATGTTTTCTGATGATTCTCAAAATATGAATAAAATGTGATTTCTGTAGGTTGTGATGCATTGAAAACTTGCACTGGTTTGATATTCTTTCAATTGAATAATATTTAGTTTTTAATTTTATTTATTACATAATTGTATTTCTATAAATTTATTTGATTTATAGATTTTAAGATGAAGTCTGTACACATCCTAGTGGAGCACAGAAATTGGAGGCGGCTACAGAAAATAAGGCAAAGCTTCAAAAGTTTCCTAAATTGACTCCATTTACTCCCACCACTTCTGCACAACTTGATGTTGAAACTGCAAGGATGATTGAACTGCCTGTGGATGCTGCAGAGGTAGCAGATACTCCTACCACTTCTGCACAACTTGATATGGAAACTGCAGAACCAACTGGATGGCCTGTGGAATTGGAAGTTGGTACCAACATGTGTGACATGGGTAACTATCCACCTGGGTTAAAACCACCAGGTGCAACGGAACAGCCTTTCATAATTGAGAATGGGCCTCACCAGCTGGTCATGCAAAGTTTTCCAAAGCAAAACACAGGTCGTCGTTTTACTGCAGCATATTACAGAAAAGTATCAGCTTCTGGAATACATGTACGTCATACTCGGTTGTGTTATTCAGTTAAGTTGGATCTTTGCTGCTGTGAACCGTGCTGGCCTTATGGTGATGGGGGGAAAGCTGCAATAAAATTGTGAGTCACGGGTAACAGGAAATGACGACTGGCAGGACTGGTCACAAAACACAGAAAGACATGAAAATTCTATTTGTCATCTCCATTCTTGTATGATTTTTGCTTAACGGAGACTAAAAGGTATACTCAGTGGAGAGCTGGGGTGTCAACTGAAAATTGAAACAAATTATTGGAGGCAGGTTCTTGATCGAGTAGTCAACGTGACACTAACATCAGCCCTGTTTAACCCAGGTATCAGGAGACACTGAGAAAATTTGCAACGTTTGAATTTAAATGAGGGAAACTTTTTGTCAATTATTTGGCCAATATTAAATGGTTTGTTTAAGAAACCACAGCGCACAGTAAGGTCTGCTATCCAAAATGAATTGATTTGTTGGCAGTGGAAATAACCAAAGCAATTAGAACTGATCTCTAAAAGTCATGTTTTTTCAATTCTGGTTGATTTGATTCAAGACATTGCAAAAGTTGACCAAACGAGCCCTGTACCAAGATGCATCTGTACTGACCTTAATGGACATTGCATCCACACAAAAGTCAGTCAAAGAATCGTTTGTTGGTTTTATACAAGTATATCGTCAGTCTGAGACAATGGTCCAATGTATCAGCAATTTTGGTCTACAACCTGAAAACTCACGTGGACAAGGCTATGATGGTGCTGAAAATATGGGTGGTTTATATTCAGGTGTGCAGGAAGCTTCTCGGTTGGCACCACAGCGAGGAACTGAAACCATGTGGTTTGCAGAGAAATGAGGTCCAAGAGATGGGAGGGGCATTTTGATGAACCAGCTGAAGATGAAAGATTATCTAACCCAGAGAGGAAGTTTTACATTCACGTATCTTATGGAGTGGTAGACACTGTTATTATGCAATTGAAAATGCAATTTGAAGGAATGAATTCAGTTGTGAAATCATTTCAACCTAATTTTTCCCACGTAATTCAGACATGTGCCAGATTAAGGACTTTCTTCCTCTGCAAAAACATCCACATCAAAGTACTGCAAGGACATATCTGAAAACCTGCCACACCAACTTGTCACATTTTGTACCTACTTTAAGTAGTTGTTAAAACCACTGTCGACTGAGTATGAGTTAATTACACGTATCATTATAGACTTTAACAGTGTGAAGAGTATTTTTCTGGATACCATCACTGCCGCATGTACAATATGCCTTACTATTCCTGTAACAGTTGCACAGTGCAAGTGTTCATTTTCAAAACTTAAGCTGATCGAGAACTATCTACAATCAAAAGTCTCTCAAGAACAACTTTCTGGCCTTGCCATATTTTCCATAGAAAACAAAAAAGCAAAACAGATAAACATGGTGAATGTCATTGTTTCATTTGCAAACATAAAAAGTTAGAAAAGTAGACTTTGGATGTTAATATCATTAGTCAGAAGCTAGAAATTTTTAATTATTGCTACTCAATTTGTATACCTACATGTACTTGCACACCTGCTTGTTTACCTACATTCTGTGTAGGCCCAACCTACTTGCATATCTATTTGTTTTAAATTAATGGTTGATGGTTCATCATATTATATTGTCTTTTTTTTTCTCTATTAAAACTGAAAATTTTAAGCCACTAATTGTGCAATTCAGTGAGCAACAGTGAAAAACTTTCAGCTCCACTAAGGGCCCCAGTCATCTGTTGCATCCGGACTTCTTGTTAGGTTGTTAAGCCTCTGGAGAAGACCCAGTTGCAATCTATAAAACAGATTCTGGAGATGGTAAGAAGCCAAGCCTCATATTAAATACTTTAACCTTCATTAACCAAGGTATACATTAAAATACTGACAGGTCAACCTGTTAGAAGTTTAACCTTGCTGCATCAATTGATGAATACCCAGACACTACACCTTAAGAAAGAACATGGCATTTAAAAGCAAAGATAACAAACAAGACTCCATCAATCTAGCTCCAGGATATATGTGGGAATTATAGCAGATTTCCCTTGCATAAGATAAACTCCCTGTAATACCAATCAAAATAAAGGGGATGTTTCATCTTAGAGCAGAACCTTTATCAAAAGTGACAATTAATTCAACTTATGTTTGCCAGATTTTCACCAACATAAGCAATAGAGGTAAAAGGTAGAAGGGAAACAAATTAGTTTAGTAATTACAGAAAGGTATGAGACATTTCAATATTTAGAGTCCATAGAAAGTAAAGTATGTGGGAGAAAGGATTGAAAAGTTTGGCCAAATATATTTTATAACCCCCTCCCATCTTTAGATAAGGTACAAAGTTTGATTGTTAAAGCAGACAAACCTTCCTCCTCAGTGTAATAATCAAACTGACTTTTTCTAAGTTTTAGATGGCATGGGCACTTCCCACCATAGGCATGGTGGACACTGAGTTCACATGCAGTAATCCTATGGTCTTGATGAACCAGTTCTTGTTCTGTTAATGTCAAAGTGGACAAGTGACCAAGGCAAAGGACTGGTTTGTAGGGTAACAACTCTCTCTCCCACCATAACAAATAGAACAGAATCATATTAACCATATAATCATACAGTTTGACAAATTTTGGAACTTTGCAGAAATGTATACAAAAACATCTTGTAATTTTAAAGGCTAAAGTAAAATCTTTCATTTTTAGTTGGATGGGCGGGAGAAATGTCTGAAAAAGTACATCTGCAAGTAGACTGTATAAAAAAAACTTGGGATAGAGAGAATTCTCTCTCCTTGAGCCTCCTGGGGAAAAAAACCACCTGCCTTAATGTAAGGCAGTTTGTCTGGTTCCTGCTCCCTTCTGTGCCAATTGCATTCAGGAATTAAACCCATTATTCTGGTATGAAGAGAAAACATCTAAATTATAGTCACTCTGCTCTTATACTATACTGTCTATTAGGTGAGATAAGAGTTCATGAAGTATCTTCCCAAACAACAACAACAAATTAAGGGACAAAATAATTAACTATTTTCTTCTTTAAGTTCTCTCTCCCCTCTGCAAGTGCTTACTGTAAACTGTGTATACCATATGTATTTTTAAATCACATCGCTTCAAAATGGCTTATCTAAATACATCCAACCAACCTAAAATATTTCTTGTTAACCCTTTACATATCATGTCATCAGCTTTTACCTTACACAGACCACCAGCCTAAAAGCGATAGTTGGTATTTGTGTTGAACCATATATTTAGTCAGCGCATATGTAATGCAAAATGTGTGGGGCTGGAGTGATATAAATACATGTTGTTACAAGATTCCTCAACCCCTAAGGTTTAGTAATAGAGACTTGAAGAATAGTGGGGTGCTGGCACACTACAGGTGGTATACATTTTGTGAATGCATAACAGATTCAGAAGCAAATATTTGAAATTGTGACGATGCACTTACACCTTTTTCTAATGTATGCAATGAATGAATGATGGAAATTGCATGAGTACTTTACATAAAGAGATTCTGACTCTCGCCTGGCCTCCACACACACAGCGTTTTACTTTTCTTTTTCACATCCCCTCCTCAGCTTAGGACAGCAGCATGTCTTCTTAATCTCTCTCATTTGATGAACTCATAACAACTTTTTCCTTTTTACATCAGCATTACTGTTGGGATCTCGAAAGGGGTTTTACCGAAAAACACAAATGTCATGAATGAAAATGGAACTTAACTCTTTCTTGCTGAAAAAAATTAATTGAACGTGAAAAGTGTTCTCATGTATGGGAAAAATCTTTTTTTTTTTTTTCATGGGACCTGTATACACACAAACACGCACGCATGCACTCACTCACTCATGATCTCGCACTCACATGGCAGAACAAACATAAATTGACAAGCAAACACAACTCATCAATTTAAAATCTCAAAACCATCAATTAATATTAATTTGGAAAATAATTCCAAGAGAAATAATTAACTAAATCTTCACAGATGACATTTTTGCTTGAATTTTAGTTCAATATAAAGTAACAAATGCTACAGTTATTTTTGTTGGTTTTTTTTTTGGGATTATCATCCATAAATTTATAGACACGAAAAACTCATCTATACACAGATTATTAATAGAAACAATTTCTTTTTTTTTAAAGTACTGAAACCATAAGCAGTGGTGTACTGACATGAATTTTCTAGAACAGAATAAGTTTACAGGGTTACTTCCCTTCAGATATCTGGAAACTTGCTGGATGAATCATCTCGGTGATAAAAAAACAAACAAAAACTGATCAAAGGGGCAAAAATTTTTGAGTAAAAAAATACCATTTTTTTTTCTCTCTCCCACCACCACATTCCCAGATTTTTAATGCAGCTTTCACGTGAATGGCAGAAATAAACAGTAAATGTCTGACTGGCCTGCATTTTTCTTAGAAACAAACATATTTTACTAGTTGGGGGGGGGGTGAATGAAACCTGGCTAAATAGCAATACTATATTGATATCTGGCCAGGTTTCATCTGAATGACCCTAGTATCTAATGTCTTTATTTTGATTTAATGTATTTCATTTTCATTTTCCATCAATTAAAACATGCCTGTGTGCAGGAGGTCTGACTAGTTTACACCTATTTCTGATCTCCTGTCATAAGAAGTGTTACATAGAAATGTGGGTCATTCTTAAACATCTGAGAGAGAGAGAGAGAGAATAAACACAAGTAAACAGGATAAAAGAGGCAAAGATAGCATTATGTAAATAAAATGGAACCAAAGACAAAGAAACAACTGCAAAAAGGAGAGTGGGCATATTATATGTACATATACAATGTCTACACCATATATATATATAATAGCCTTGTACATTGCCTCAGTGCTACTCAATAAGGATGAGCAGTAGATTCTAAATTTGTCAGTGTTACATTACATTGCATTTTCTTTATCTATATACAAGGAGTTTTACCTTAATGGATTTCTTTGTCAGTCTACAACCAACAGCTGTTGCTGTTTTTATCGATAAAGAAAAGACTAAATACAAGAGATCATAGGTATGCACTCAATCATCTGCCCAGTTGAATGGAAGTATCAGTATTGATCCAGGGTGTGGAGACATGAAAGAGAGAAAAACTGGATTTGGTAGATGGCAAGCTCGTGTTTGTTTAAATTTATAGACAGAGAATATATGGCAGGCAGATATGATGGTGGAGGAGCAAGAAAGTGAAACAAAATCGATTGGTAAATGAAGACAGATTAGACTCACAACGGGAGAAAATCTTTGACAGATGAGAAGGAATAATAAACGCACTATTGGTTGGGTGTAACAAGTCAAATGATGAAGATGAAAAGGGAAGAGATAGGTGAGAAAGAAGTAGGAACAGGAATCAATTGAAACCCAGCTGGATGGCATTATGACGATGCTATTTCAGCTGGGTTACATTTGAACATCCCTTGTATAAGATGTAGAAGGAAAGAACTTTGTGTAAAAATCATTTTAAAATCATAACAAAAAGATACAAACAATAAACTAACAAAAAATAATCACAACTTTGAAAACTGAGAGTATGAAATGAAGTTATTTTACTGGTGCATTACCTCAGTTTATTAAATGTTGTCATGTGGATGCTGACAGTTGAATAGTAAACCAAAACTGATCAAGTCTTATACGTTTAGAAAATTAATTTCCATGAGAAATTTTTTTTTTTTGTTCTTATTTTTATATAATTTTTTTCATAAAACTACAAAAATCTTACTGGAGCATGCTCATGCATACCTTTTCTACTCTTGCTTCAAAAGAGCTACAAAACACAAAAATGGCAGTCTCCAGAGTATTAATATGGAATTATCTTTGAGATATTTTGGTAATTTTGCGATTAGTAATCTAAGCATCAGAACTGAATCATAAATAGATGTTAAAACTGCATGGAATTAAAAGAAACACTCCTGTGAGCACAACCTTCAAAAAACAAAAAACAACATTAATTTTAAATCAGATTTTGGATAGAAAAATGCACAGTTCATACTTGGCATCAAACCATTGCTTGGTGGAATTTTGTCAAGAAAAACAAAGAAAAGTTCTACATTCTACCCTCATTTTACACCTGTGGAAATATTTGATAAGATTGCATGGGCCATAATGCTGGCACTTGTCTTCTGCAGAAAAATGGAAGGCCCCTACAAGAACTTCTGCTTCTAGCTGTGAGTGCCTGCCTGAAGAGAAATGACACCAATAGATTAGCAAAAATAAACCATGTTAAGGGAGATTTTCCAAACTAAGTCAGTCTCTAGTAAAGACTGAACTTAGGTCATCAGCCACAGGGAGATGTGCTCAACCATCTGCTGTTCAGTTCTGAATTCTTCAATAGTTACAGGGGAACAAATTTCTTCTTGTGGAGATTAGGAGAAAAAAAAAAAGAAATTTTATCCAAACACAAATTTTGTATTTTCTTTCAACTTGGAAAACTGCGAAGTAAATGCACTGGATAAAAGAAAAGCTAAATAAAATTCATTACCCATAATTTAAAACATGATGAAAGGGATATTTTTATGACTAATAGAAAAATTTTTTAAAAGGCATTTGAATTTTAAATGAGCATTTGAGTTTCTTCAAAGAAAGCTCTCTGAAGCACTATCCATCTTTAAAGGAAAGTAATAAAAGCTATCCAAGTAATTACCAACCAGTTAGTTTAACTGAAGTTAGAAAGATCATAGAAACTTATTGATTACATGAAGTATGAAAACATACTAAGAGGCAGCAAACATAAGTTTCAAAAAGAACAATGTCTTCTTGGCTGTAAAAAACATATCTTGGTAAGGATAATATAACTCATGTTATCTACATGGACTTTAGTAAAGCTTTTATTACAGTTCCCAGCAATCATTAATTTAAGGAAAGTTAATTATACTGGCACTAGTGGGAATTTATTGCTTTGGCTACCAGAAACCAATGTGTTTCTTTAGATGGTGGTGCATCTTTGCTAAAGAATGTTACAGATGGAGTAGCCCAAAGCTTAGCACTGAGAAGAACCAGACCAAACTCATTTCTAATTAACATCATATCAACAGCAGATTATAGAATAAATTAAAGCCTGCCAACAATGCTAGCTTTACTGGCAAGGCTAATTCTCAACAATTCACAACTCCTGGAAGCAGTAGATACATTAAACAAAATGGACACTAAGAGGCAAATGAGTTTCAATCTTTCTAAGTGCAAATATGACAAGGCTCATGCTGATCAAATAAATCTTTGCCATTTAGAAAATAGTCTCATTACACCAGGAATGGCAAGTGACATAATCTCAAACTAACTATCCAGTATAAGTTAAAACAAGCTAAGTGGTGTAGTCAAGGGGTAGGAAAGACAAAAAGACTTGACTATTAGATCTGTTAAATAGATATGTTGGAATTCAAGACTCTACACACACACACACACACTATTGTTCTTTTATTGCAAGGAATGTTTTAGCCAAAGCTACTTGTTGTCTTTACTGAAGTAGCAATGTTGAAATGCTGGAAGGAGTCCAAACCATTTCAACAGAATGATTTGGAAAATGAAAGATTGCTGTTATTCTAAGCAATTAGCACAAACTGAACTACTTAGTCTCACTGCCAAACTGTAGATCTTGACAACTACACTGTCTATAATTAGTGTATAACAGATGCAAGTGATGGCAGACACGTTTCAGAAAGATTGCATTCTGGGATACCAAGTATCCACATGGTATAATACTATTTCATCTTATTTTAATTTATTTTTAAAACCCACTAAACTCAATGTTCTTTTACAATTCCAAAGGAGCTGCAGACTCTATCTATCCACAAAAGAAAAGGTGCCAAGAAATAAGGGTGAGGGGATGGAAAAATGTCCCTCCCCCCAAGTAAAAGTACATTCCAGAAGACCACTGGGAAGTCTAGTGAAAAATATGCTGAAAACAGTTGGTTTCTCATCTAGACAGAGCAAAGCAGCATCAAAACGTCTATGAGTGAATGTGCATCAAGGTGGCCATGACTTAGAAGTTTGTACATGGTGAAGAGCATGTCTAAATGAGCTAATGGATGGTGGGAGTCTTAAGTAACCCCTGCCAGGCCCAATATTTTGAGGGTCCAGTGAACGATGGGTTGAAAGCCATTGGAGGGATAGCAAACACCTAAGGAGTCCATCAGAAGCACCTTGAGTGCACTTGAGAGTCTCTATTTGTTTCCCATAATGCATTTTTACAAAAGTCAACCAGCTCCTCAGCACTAGCAGAAAGTTCAATTATGCTTGAGCTGATGACTTGGATGATGGATGCTGCAAATGTAATATTATGTAAAATTTTTAAAAAAATTAGCTCACATTTACTTCACTATCAGAAGAGAGAGGTTGCTTTTAGCCACATTGCATTGTGTTGAGAGAATTGGACAAAAAGTTTGTTTTTTTTTCTTTCTTTTACCGTGCTACTTTAACATTAATAATATTGATATTTCAATAGGGGCCATAATCGGTGTTTTGGCTTGGTTGGTCAAAGCAGTACCTTACTCTGGAAAACCATGCGGAAAGGAAACATTCGGACCTGGCTTCTGGGACTGATTCAGCTGTCTCTAGGAAGAGCAAAGCCAGTGGTCTGTTGAAAAAAAAAAAAAAAATCTCAGTAAAAACGATGAATTTAGATTAGACATTGGCTAAAATTAGTGTAAACTTCAGAAGATAATTTATTACCTCTGTAAGTGATACCTGTCTGTGGTCATGAACTTTTATGGACATCAGCCTATGACACAGATTAATCTTCACCCGGCTCCCGCATATGAATCTTACCACAAGCAAGCAGCCTGGGTACACTTTTAATATTGAAAGTAAATGTGTAATTCAGTTCAGTGTCAGATATGCTGTCTCTCCCTCCCCATATTTGTATGACCATCTGTGGAGATGCTGCTGCACTATCTAAAGAGAGGAATATAATATTAGTGTAGAAGAAAAGGCATTTAAAATGTTTGTTTTTTTATGGTTGACTAGGTTTAGTTGCCTCTATAATTCTTAGAAAGAAACTTTCTAGAACACAATTAAAATATCCTGTTTGTTTTCGTTTCTTTTCCTTTCTAAAATCAGGCTTAGATCTGATCTCAGTAAGTTTTCAGTTTATTAATCTCCCTTTTGTTTCTGACAGTAAAGAATTATTTTAGTATTGATTTTAGATGAAGTAGCATTGTTCTATTTATTTAGTTTTTCATCTGCCTGAAATAATGGGGTGGTAAGCTTGCTTCTGGCATCCGTCACTATCCATATAATATATAATTACTATAATAATATATAATAATTAATAATATTATTAATTCTAACGCACTCTACCTAAACCAAACCAGTATACAGACTCCATATTGTTTACGCCTTTGTCTTGCAAATCAGTTCTAGGCCACCTCTTCTTTGAAAGGATTCCTATCATCTGGTCTGCCACATGACTTTGAACACTGTGCATTTGGTTTAACCCTACAAAGATTACTATCCCAAAGTTGCTTAATGCACTAATTAATAAACCCATTGTTTTCTTTTGCCGCTTGTCTTTGGTCTTGTTGCCAGCAGAGCCTTTTCACATCTGAAATATTGAAACTCAGAGGAATGTACTCTAAATTAATGACGTGGGTTGCTAAAAATGAATTCAGGGTCTGGTTCATAATTCCAAGCATTGCCAGAGTACACTGCTTGTTTGCTTGCTGCTCTTAAGACTTTTCTTCCTTTTTTAAGAAAACTGATCTGTTTCCCTGATACATTTTATTCTTCTTCAGCAGTAGCATCGTATATCTTTGTCTCTTCTCAAAAAATAACATCAGCAATTTCCAGTATTTCTCATCTAAATAACCTGGTGAACTTCTCTTTTTTTAGCGCTCAGTTCTGTTCAGTTCAAATGACCAGTTCTTAGATTCACATGTTTTAACTCGGGGCCAATCTCCCTGCTCTCTCTCTCCGCAGTTAACTGGGGGGCCAGGGGCAGACATGCTTTACTTTCTTTCTTTCTTTCAAGTAGTTTTTTTTTTTAGAAAAGCACTAATTATTCCAACAGCATGCCCAATTAGCTGAGGTCGGTAATGACGTAGCAATGACTCAGCTCTGTTATAGTACTGCCAACAGATAATTAGTGCAAAAAAGCTAAACCTCACCAAACCATAAGAAATCAGCCCCTTCCTCCCACATAAACATGTTCCATTGCATAAGAGGAAGGGAGCAAAAACTAACAGAGAAACTTCCTAAAGTAAACTGGCTAACTCACTCAGGGCATCACCACATTTCAAATGCCGATACCTAGGGCCCACAAGCAAATCAGTAAGCAGTCACCTTCCATGTAATTTTTTCTCATGCAAGAAAGGCAGAATTCTTAGTCTGGGGAGACAAACACAAGTTTGATGAAGATATTCACTCAGGTGGAGCAACTTAAAATATCAACTTCATTATAAGTCTCTCTCATTTTTATGCTTAGTCTAGGAATACTTAGCTGAGGTTTGGGTGTTTGTAAATGATCAGCAACATCTTATATTTTTTTTTGCAACAGTGACCAATTTTGTAATCAGTTTTAATAAATTATGCAGGATACATTTATGATTTATGTAGTTAAAAAAAAAAAAAAACTTCTGTCATAAGGATGTTCTCCTTTTATGGTGGCATCAGTCAAGCAGAATGACTAACAGGTAACTAAAATCTGCCCAGGTGATGCTTCTGGCTAAGCATAAATCCATCTGCAGTCATCTCTGTGACGTGTATATTTATCAAAATAAATCTGATTGGGCGTGTCAGCCAAGATACAGACAACATAAAATAAAAACAGTAAAGGAAGATGGCAGTGAATATCATTAAACAGATCTACACCAGCAAAATTTACCGATACAGAAAAGCGAGTGCTGGTACTTTAGAGCCCTTCCTCTAATTTTTTTTGCCACCACCTAGGAAAAGGGGAATGGACTTATACTTCAAAACCTTCCTAATTTTTTCGCCATTATGGAAGAACAGGTTTATAGCTCAGAATCTTTCTTAAATATTCCATCATTACAAGAGGTTAAGTTTATATTTGAGAGTAGGCTTATTATGCCTCAGGTTGCAAACCATCCCATATTGACATTGCCTGGAATATCTTATTTTCCATACTTTCAATTTCGTGCTGTATTTCTCCTCTAATGAATTATACTGATTGTCCTGATACTCTCAATACTTCATGTGCATATGTTAAGTCTAGAATATATTTATTACAGCTTGTACAATATTTATTTTTGTACATTTAGGGTACTATATAACTGAAATGATTGACTCTTTCCCCACAAGGATCCTCATGAAAAAAAGTTGAAGCTGATGCGTATGTATTTAAAATGAGAGGAAACATGATTGGATTCAACCTGACATACTACGAGAGCATTCTGTACTATCCTTCATAAAGATTTTAGTGATGCACATGAACGCAGAAGTAGAGAGAGGGACTGTAAACCATCTTCCAAAACAAGTGGCTATCCCCCCCACTCCCAATACAACTGATATTTCTGCTTGTGGGCACATTAATTTATTGCACAGCCAAGCACAATTTGAGCTATGACATCATGAACTGAAATGAGTTGCTGAGGAAGATGCTTGCATGTGCCAAAGCAGCCAAAAAAAAAAAATACCTTGAGTTCATAAAAAATCGGAAATGATGGTAAAAATGTTTTGGCCCCTATAAGTGTCAGTGACTTTGTTGAAGTCTTGCAGCTTCTGAAAAAAATCTTTACTTTTTTTTTTTTTTTTTTCAATTACTACAGAATGCTTCCAATAAAAGGAATCAAAAAAACATTCTTTGTTTGTGTAAGATATTTTGACCAATGCGAAGGTGTGGAAAACAAAGTCCCATCTTTTTTTTTTTTTTCTAAATTTGGTGAAAAAGATAAATCAATATAATAAAGTCACAATTTAGATTTGAATTTGGCGCTGTCACATAGTGCTGTTGCTGACATTGATTATGGAAATAGAACATTTGTGTACAGGCTTTAGACTGATGTGAACGACAAAATAATATAGGTGAGGCATTCTGATGCCTGATAGCAAATGTAGGAATGCACACGATAAACTAGATTCTGACATCAATTCGAAACTATGGTGTTAAAGGAATACAATCATTTTTCAGATTCAACAAAAAAAAAGAAGAGTTAAGCTTTCAAAGATTTTTTTTACATTTGTAAAAGGGAATGAAACCATGACAAGCAACTAGCAGGTGGTCACTAAAACCAGTTCCTGAGAAACTAAATAAAAGTTGACTGGCTCTAAACAGCCACTTTAAGAGCGTAAATAATTGTCCTCTGTCCTTACAGAGGGTGTTTCATGACAATGAAGGTAAATGATCACTGCTGAGATCTACCTCAACTTTCTTCGCAATGTTGGGAGTGTATTTCAAAATGCAATCAAATCTCCCAAAGAGTGGAATCTGCCAGTGTAACCGAGTAGAGGAGTTATACAAAGAATTCCACGTCAGTAAGAACAACTCACATATTATATTGAAAAATACAGACTTAAGTGAGTCTTAAGAGGGAGCAAGGGTGGGTTTCAACGAGTGTGGCCTTAAAACTGTGCCCAGCATGGTTAAACTCATGCCCTGTGTTTCAAGTGTCTGGCCCTGGATCTTGTTTTTTTACAGAGTTAACATTTTCACTTGATCATTAAGTAGACAAAAAAAAAAAAACCAAGAACTATTGTCCGCCACCCAGACATAATTAACAGAGAACTCTGGCCATCAAATTTGGAGTTTCCTATCATGACCATTTTTGCATGCATCTAATGGGACACCGATCTCCTTAGAAAAGCCAAATCAGTGGGAAAGTGTGACCAATGACCAAAAGTATGCCATTTATTATCACTATTTTTCTTAGCAGGTTAGGATGCTACCAGCTAAGCCATGCAGAAATGGGCTGAAGGTTCCATCATTTTGACGACATAAAATTATTTTTTTCTGAATGTTGGCAGAATAAAAGTGTTGGGGCCTATTTTTTTTTTTTTATTGTGTATTAATGACGAAGTTTTACTTAAACTATTTTATACCAAGTCCTGTTCATCATAATTTTAACATCCTGTTCATAGGGAGTCTTCAGTTTTTATTTTGTTTTTTTTTTTTAAATAATGCATTAATAGTTATAAAGCCTCGGATCTTTCATCTTTTAAATAGGTGCACACAAAGCCAGACATCACCATGCCCCCTGTTTTTCTTCAAAAATGAACATTATACACTAGTTTAAATCCATTTAATCTAGACATAGGGCTGAGTGGGCTTTTAAGTCTTATTGACAGAGCTAAGTTAATTTTATGACTAAGAAAATAGGCCTACTAACAATTAAAAATATTGTACTTTTTAATGAAAAGATGACAATTACATTCAGAAGTCATTGCATTTTTTTTTTCCCTTTACTATTACAAAAGTCTGGATAGCAGTGCATGCAGTAATATTTATTGTTGATTCTAACCAAACAGGTAACCAAAGGGAGTGTGTTAAGGGGCACTAGAGCATTATCCTTCAACATGTGTATGCTTGCTCCCGTTGATATATTATTTTTCTGCCCTCAGGTAAATCAGAATTATTTTTCTTTCAGTTTTATTTATTATTATTAAGGCTTAACAGCACTGTAAAGAAGGTGTACAACATTGTGCACACAAGATATCAGTGGTATCAACACAATTATTTAAAAAACAAAAACATTTGGTTTGAAACCACAGAGGGTGGAAACTGGCAAGAGGGTATTTTTTTTATTTATACACCATATATTAGGGTGCAGTGGCCATAAAAGTCACCAGCACATGAAGTTTTTATTTGTAGACCCTCAAAAGATAGTTTGAAAGCTAAGCCAAAAGCATGATTATCTAACTGAGATAAGCACACATGACAAACTTAGCTGGCTGACAGCAAGGTGAGTGAATGCCTGGTGAGACTGGCTGTACAACATTTGAAATCTTGAACACAACCAACCATAGGTGAATCCCTACCTTACTTGTTCGACTCACATCTCAATTCACTAAAATCAACACAAAAGCCTTACACTTTAAAGCACTTAATTACGTTTTTGCTCTACCTGTTCTTTCACCTTTGTAAGATTCTGGAAGCTACACACTTGTAATCAAACTTAATGTTTTGGTTATACGTCTAGAAATTGTTTTCTTTCCTTTTCTGATAAAGTTGGTGGCAGCTCTATGCTCTGTCAGTACCCTCCAGAAAAATATCCTGGCTGTGCACATGCTTCCAATGTATACAAAACAAATGCCTTTCACATTCTCAATAATGTCAGAAGCTAATTCACTGTAAATGGTCAATTTTGTCACAAAGTAAAGGTGTTAACTTTGTTTATTACACAGCAACTTACATAACAAATCAAGCATCAAAATTAGATCATGAAAGACAGAATTGATGAAAAAATGCACAAAGTAAATTCATCAGTTTCACAATAGTACAATCTTGGAACAAAATGGAAGAGAATAAAAACAGGGTTAGTTAGTTTTTACAGCAACAGTAATTCTTACTTAAATGTAGAGATAAGGTTATAACTTAAATCATCAGGTCAAAGCATATATTGTTGATTAAAACCTTGTTTATATGTAACCATATGATGCTGATTATGGCTTCATCCATATGTAAACACATGACTATATATTTTAAGAATATGCTTCTATAACACTGGTCAACAAAGTTAAATGTATTATACTCATTATGAATGCAAACCAACTTTTTTAGACTAATTTTTCATGCTGATTTCAAAATTTCGCTCCATTTGTATGCAGCACGTATGCAAATATTTACATATTTGTATATATGAAATCATTAACGTAATAAATAAGGACATATTATTTTTAGAAAGTAAATGAGTTTATTGAGTTAAAAATCATCACTATCATTCTACAAAGAGTGAATACACAAAAAATGGGTCAGACAAAGTTAGAACAACAGAGTTAGAAACATTGTGATTTGGATTTCCTGCGGTGTTCCTGATCTGGTTGATCATGGTAAAGTGTCCAGCAGTAGTCAGCCAGCATACTGTCATTCCAGAAGCCTTGGTACTGTTTCTCCATAGCACTAATGTCCTGGTGAAATCTCTCACCATGTTCATCAGACACTGCTCCAAGGTTATCTGCGAAGAAATCCAGATGGGAATCCAAGAAGTGAACTTTCAGTGACATGAGACAACCCATTGCTGAGTAACATTTCAGAAGATTCTTGATGCCATCCTTGTAGTCCATTGCTTTCTTGTTGTTGCCCAAGAAATTCTCACAGATCCAATTGAAAGCATTCCAGGCAGGCAGTTCCAGTTCATCCAGTGTTGTCTTGAAGTTGACATCTTTGAGTACTTCTCTAATTTGGGGTCCGACAAAGATACCCTCTTTCAACTTCGCCCGTGTGATTTTGGGAAACTTTTCTACAATATACTCAAACCCTCTGGCATTTCTCTTCCCTAGTGTCTTTACAAACTGTTTCATCAGTCCAATCTTTATGTGCAAAGGAGGCAATAGGACATTACATGGATCTACAAGAGGTGTATTCTTGACGCTAGACAGTCCTGGCTGGTATGATGTTCTTGTCTGCCAGTTTGATTCCGAATAATGTCTGTCAGTTGCCCGACTATCCCATAGACACAAGAAACAACAGTATTTTGTGAAACCTGACTGCATTCCCATTAACATTCCAATGACTTTTAAATCTCCACATATTTTCCAAGAGTATCTTTCATAGGCAATGGCATGAAGTAAAAGTTCCATATTCTCATATGATTCATGAAGATGAACAGAATGTGCAATAGGAATGGAGGGCTTCAAATTAACATTATGGAGAATACAGCTTTTAAACTTTGTTTTGAAGAGTCAATAAACAAATGCCACTCTGCAGGATCATGATTTTGTGATAAACATTTGAAAAGTCCATCGATGTTACTGCAAAAGGAAAGTGGGTCTTCAACAGAAAAACACGTTTGTAGAACCACATTTCTCTGCCGAAAATAAGTTATACGAATATCGTGCTCTAGCAGATACTTCTCCTTCAGTCTTGATGCCAACAGTTCTTGCTTTATCTTTTGAGAGGGATAGGTCTCTGACAAGGTCATTTAGTTCAGCTTGGGAAAATTTCTGAGGTTCAAAGCTATCGTCATCAGCCACGTAATCTTCCTCAGCAACACTATCGTGACAGTCAGCATCATCATCTGATATTTCAATACCATCATCTGGTGGAACTAGAATTGGCAGACTTCCATTGTGAGGCACAGGTCTCATTGCAGAATCCAAATTGGGATACACAATTTTGTGTTTATTCTTCATAGAAAATCCTGTGACATTTACTTTGAAAAAATAACAGTCATTAAAATGGTCTTTCGGCTCCCTCCATATCATTGGAATGGCAAAAGGCATGGACTTCTTCCTCTTATTTAACCAGTCACGTAAGCCATTTGAGCAAGCTGAGCAGATAAAATGTGGTGCCCATAACTTGTCCTGATCTCCAAGAGGACAGTCAAAGTATAGCTTATAAATCTTCTTGATCTCTGGTGTTATTGTACGTTTTTGAGCTTTCACAATAAATTGTCCACAGACATAACAAAACACATCAGGAGGATTTCTACACTGTCTTGACATTGTTAACACTGTAAAACAAGTAAGGAAATAGATACAAATGGTTATACTTACATTGAATTTGAGATGATGAAATATTTCATCAGACCAATTATGACTGGACAATTTGAGATGTTGAAATACCTATTTCATCAGACAAAACTTGATTGGTTAATTTAAGATGACGAAATATTGCATCTGAACTATGTAGCAATGAATAATGTAGTTTATTTTAAAGGTATGTTTCCATGATGTAAATGAAATACATGCATACACGTCATTAATTGGAATTTCTATATAATGCATGAGCTAAAACCAAAAAACTTTCTCATCTTGTAAACTGTACGTGATGTCAAAAAACAAATTGTATATTTGAAATCAGCATTAAAAACCACACTAAGTACACCTTGACATATGCTTGATGGAAAATACTTGTTCACCAGTGTAATCAACAGCATGTCAAAGCATAAGATGCTGATTATAGTCTCATCTATGTGTAAGCATATCATGCTGATTATAGTCTCATCTGTATGCTTAATTAGGGAGTTACTACTGCTAACAACTAACTAACCTCAGTTGTCTCTTACATAAGTATGGATAATAAAAAACTAAGACAAGTATCAGCATGGCTTGATATTAGAAAGAAAAAAAAAGAAGGCTTACCACTACAATAGCAAGTAAATAGAATAAAATCATCAATGGTAGTTGATTACAATAACAAATAATCTTAAAAATTAAATTAATATGCAGAAAGTAGAAAGTTGGTTCTGGCATTTCCAACGGCAGAAAAATGACTGATGTCCTATATTTCAGCACATTTTCTCCATTGCTATTATCAGGGTTTAGCCTTGAGAAAAATCATTTTGTAGTGTGATGATGTTGGTCTACAGTTGGAACTTTTATGCTCTAATTAACCCTCTACTTTCTGCAGAATAGCTTTCTGTTCTTTAATTGATAGGAATTTCTTTTTCTTGAAGTCCTTCTTGTATAAATCATAATGGTGTCCTGCCACTTTATACCAACTAAACTGGCCTCAGAAAATGTACATGAGAAATGATGAGCTGAAAATGTTAGTGGAATATAATTTGCATAAAGAATAGTTCCACATATATGCAAAAATAAAAGCATTATAGTTATTCAGATCTAATAAGAACAATACATATTTTTAAAATTATTATACAAGGACTGTTCAAGTGAAACCCACGGCTAAATTGATAAACTCTTGCAGTTTCAGCTATATTTTAATTAAATATCCCTAGTATAATGGCTAGATACTCAGTTATTGATTGTTTTTTTTTTAATATAATTGTATATATATATATTATTTTTGTATTCTTTCTTTATGGAAGACATCATATTTCATATGATATAATAGCATCAATTTTTCCAATCTTGGGAAACTCTTTGAGAATCAAAAGGTATTTCATGAGCTTTAGAAACTGCTTGGGTGGATAACTTTCACAGTCTCACTAGTACATCTGCAGAATTGACTTACACATGCACATGTAGTGCATTTTTCTTTCCACAGTATCTACCAAACATCTGTTATTACTGCAGCTGAGAAATACAGATAGCACTACATCGTCAAACCATGCCTTCAGGCTGAGGTTTACGGATGCCAAATTTTTGTTGTTGTTGTTTTGTTGATAATAAAGATAAATTACTGTGGTAAATTGCCAGAAATGGCCATACTGACTCAGTTCAATGTAAGACAAAGCATTAACGATATTACCCACCCACACACAGCCTGAGTGAGTACACAACAGTTTGCTATTACAAATAAAGTCAAAAGATCAATACAAGTTCCAATCAATAAAAACATGCAGACAGCAAAAAAAAACACGCTAAAGCATTAGCTTGCTTTTCTACATAAAACTATTATTCAGACCACATAATAATTTTACATAAAATAAAATGGAAAAAAAATTGCTACAATCAAATTATGCCGGAAGAAGAAATAAGGTCTTCTCTCTTTTGAGTATATGCAGTATTCAGTGTAGAAAAAAAAAAGCAACTTAAGTTGTCAAATCATTATTATCATTAGTAATAATTTCTATTAGTTTAGTTACAAGAGATAAGAATTATACAGCAAGACATCAGGACTTATACAAGGTACCAGTTTAATTTAGCTTTTACAAAAGGACAGGAAGACATCGCATGGCCTGTACAAGGCCCCACTTCAATTAAATTACTACAAGGAGGCAAGAAGACATTGCAGCTTATATAAGACTGCACACTGAAAAAAAATTGTTTATTATTATATATTTTAATTGATTTCTGCTATTAACCTACATCTTTTAAAATTACATTATTACATGTATTTTTTTAAAAAATTTGCTTTGTAGTACTAAGCTATGCTGAAATTTTTCGTTTTATAATTATATCAGCCCTAATATTGTTAATAGGAAATAAACATGAATTGTCCATGGCCAATTCAATTGTAGTTAAATGTTGAATTATGCATCAGGAGGATAATCATACTTAACACCCTGCCCAAGAATGATTACTGATACTAGGCGGATCTGTCTGTCTGTATGATGTTTAACATAAACTCCTGAGCAATGGTTTAGAAGCAAATGCAAATTTTTTTAAAAGGCAAAAAAAAAAAAAAAATATATATAAACTAGAGATGCTATATTGAATTTATTTGTTAAAATAACAAATGTATGAAATAATACATAGATGCAAACATATTTAATATATTTATATTCAAACAATTCTTCTGTCAAAATGGTCACCCTTTTCACACACAGTCCAGAACTACTCAAAGGTACTAAACAAATTATCTTTACTTGATTTGGTGAACAGGTAACGTCACCTGTCTTATGCTCATTAAAAGCAGCAGTGGCCCTCACATGCCCCAGAGTTAAGACAGTGCTTATTTGACCATGAAGGAGGTCAAAGAAAGCAGAAACCTCTGGAAAAACACGCTACTATTTGTATGTTGAAAAGTGAAGGCTGGCTCGACTGTATCTAACAGAAATGTCCATCACATCCTGCAATGAAAATGGCTCGCTGAATCAAAGCATGAAGGAAATCACGAACAGCATGTGAGAAAATGCTATCCAGAGGACAAATGTGTTTAGGTTGCAGACTACAGACTCCAGAATTACAACACAGCTCTGAATGTGTTAAGAGATGAAGCCCAGTTTCCATCACATTAGTGAGAAATGTCTCTCAGACCTTTTATTTTCAAACAGATGTTTCACATTGAAAAAAAAAAAAACACAAACAAAAAATGTTTGGGGACGGAGCTAAAAGTGAGAAGAAAGAGCTTAAATGGTCAAAATTACAAAACCGAATTACTGAGGACTAGAGAGGAGTATCAGGGACTGATTAACCAAAGTTTTACCTTGTAGAGTGGAGGCATACTGTTTGTTTGCCAAGACACTAGCTCAGTGAACTGATCTAAGTGGGAATGGTTCAGCCTGGTTCATCCATTTTCAGTCCCCCACATGCGTAGCTTCACCTGGCTCGAATGTTTGAGACTGTGGCATGTGCCAAGAGATGCAGTGATGTTCTTTCTTTTTTCCCACATCTGCAACAAATCCCAGTTCCATAACTTCTGTTTAGCTGAAGGAGGAAACCTGTGTGTCTGATGAATGCCCATGCCAATGGACTGGTACATGAAAGTGAGAAGAAACTATGCTACAAGAGATTTACGAAACAAATTAGTCCCCAAACCCAGCCCTTCAACCACAGCAGCAGGTATGATACACGTTCAACCACCTGCCACCATAATCTCATCATAACAAGCATAATTACTGGAGGAAGCAATCCCCTCCCCCCAACAAAATCTCTGTTTGCTTTATATAAATTCATTTATTTTAAACAGGAATTTTCATTATCAATAATATATCTGAAAATGTATAGGTGAGTAGAAGAAAAGTTACTTCAAAAAAGAAATTCTAACCAGTTGTTGTTGCATGAGAATTTTAGCTTACAGAAAGTTTAATTAAAGGCTTATTAAACTCAAATTTTCATGGAATGTATATAAAAAAAGGAAATTATCCTATTTAGTTTACATTACCCAAAACTACTAATATCAAAACTATGCTAGATGCTTGTAAGTTGCACCTGTGTGTAAAGTGAATCAAGTTAAATTCCTTTTTTTGATGATAGACAGAAAGAGCAGGTGTCACAGCCTCCCAGCATGTGCTGTACATGCTTTCTTCCAGGAAAAGAACTTTAAAAGCAAGACAGACTACCTACCTCATTCTTTCTCTGTCAGTTCTTACTAAATTAGACCGGTTTCAATCATCACCGTGGTACTGCGAATAGCAATCATCTTTGGTAATTGAAAATGCGTTACTTTTTAAATATGTAAAATAGAACTAGTGAATCAATTTAAATGAGACTTAGAGGCCTGTATACAGTACTGGAAATAATTAAGAAACAGAAGAAAAATGGGTATAAAATGCAAGTAAGACATGACAGAATTGCATCAGTGTGTAAAAAGGAAATGCTCCATAGTATATGTTGATTTTGTACACTTGGACTGGTTGTCATGCAAGCAATCAGAAAATGATACACCTGCTAAAGGATTATAAAAGTATAGGCACTGATAACATTGTAGTGTAGTGAATATGTGGGGAATACCATGGCTCCTGAAAAGAAAATATCATATGACAAGTGTGTGGAAATCCAAGTCTTAGCTAGTGAAGGATGTAGCAGATCGCAGCCCAACTTCATGTTTCAGCAAGACTCTGAGGAGGATATACAAAACTGGTGCTGCTGACAACAGACATGATCAAGGCAGAAATCCCAGCTCTCCAAAAGTACTGTTAATAGCTCAGGTTATGTTCTCTATGTGATAGGTGAGCCATTAGTGATCTTGCAAACGACTTAGCTGCAAGTGAGAGCATTAACACTTTTTCAAGAACACTAAGATACACATCAGTGCAAAGTGGTTACAATAGATATGCAGCTGGCCTCAAAAGCCTTTTTCTGAAGAAAGGCAACCACACAGCAAGGCTGAAATGAAACAGTGGAGTGAATAGATCTAGAATGAGTCAAAGTTTGAAATGTTTGGCAATAATCAACGATAATTTTTTAAAAGGTAGAGTGGGGACGGTATAACAGTTAGTGTACAAGGGCTGCAGTAAGGCATAGAAGTAGATCGATACAAGTGTGAGGCTGCACATTAGCTAAGGGTGTCAAAGATGTACATAAAATTGGAGGTATACAGACTGGCAAAACATACAGGCTGGTCTCATTGGCCAGAGATTCATCTTCCAATGTAACAATGACACCAAGCATACAGTCAATGTGGTGAAAAGCTATCTGGAACATAGAAAGGCTGATGGAACACTCAAAAAGATGCCTTGGCCTGCACAAAGTCCTGATATGATCATTACTGAGGCTCTATTTGGTTATATGGCTACTGAGAAAGTCAAAAAGCAACCAAACACCTTGGATGAACTGTGGAAAGTGCTGTAGGATATTTGGGACAACATTCCTCAGACATACATTGATTACCTGTGTGGAAGCATGAAAACAAGGTGTCATGGTCTATATAAAGCAAAGGGCTCACTCACAAAATACTATAGTCACTATGCTACATATCACAATGCATGTGTTAATCTGGTTTTTTTTTTTTAAAAAATGGTAAGCTGTTACAAAACAACTGATTTTTGTCCTTAAAGTTTGTCATATTTAAGCACATCTTCTTTTTAGAATGAACTAGTAGTTCAAAATCATATAATTAATTCAAACAAAGATTACAGTAAATTGAACCAGTTTTTTTAAAAATAACGATACTATGGCTGTTCAAATGAAATCTGGCCAGATACCATTGCAGCAATGATGTTCTCAGCCAGGTTTTATTTGAACATTCCTAATGTGTGTGTGTGTGTGAGAGAGAGAGAGAGAGAGAGTGTGTCTGTCTGTCTCTGTTGTAGTTTTTTTTTTGATTTTCTGAATTATTCATTATCCCAAAACATCTAAAAGCTGGATGAATAAATGCCTTGGCTACATTGCATTGTAATGCCTGTTTGAGTTTAAAGAAATATACTGATTCACTTATTTGTTGTCATTTATATTTTTATATTACAATTCATAATTCAAATTTCTACTGTATACTAGTTTTCTTTATAGAAATAATTATTTTGGCATTTTTCTTTTACATATTTCTGTTTGGAAATCTGTTCCTAATGCCAATATCATGTAAAAGAAAAAATTATAAATCACTTCAAAGCATTCAACTAAATGAAGTAATCAAATTTTTAAGTAAAAAAAGTGAATAAAAATATGAACTTGCAATGAGATATTTATAATTTTCAATATATTATCTTTCCTTGGGGAGTTTAAACGGGTAAGAATGAAATCTAAAACAAGCATATGATTAAAAACATTCCCACAATGCATTGAGGTATTAGAACTTGGGTAAGATCCATTTGGACATGTAACTAGAAAGGCAAATAGACAGGATAATAATGCCCATGCTTGATATACAGAGGTAGATGGTGGGGGGATATTTTACTCAATTATTCGCAGATATAACTTGAGCTTCCATTGACTTTGTATTAAACTTCATGAAAGCAGTTTTATTCCCAATTTACAGGTGCTAGTGCTATGCAACACAGTCTCTCAAGAACTATGTCATGATTACTTCTACATCACGCATCTAGTACAAAAAATAAACAGATAGTCAACAATAGTTAAGACAGTTAGTTTGAGATGACGGTCTTCTTTGTTTTATTTCTTGGAGAGAGATGAAATGTAATGTCTGATTAATCCTCTTAAACTCCCACTAAACAAATATTCAAATATTAACAATGGTAAAACTAATTTGCTCGCTGAAGCTATAGCTAATTGCCTTTCATGAAAAGAATCTGCTTTGTTATATGCATTATTGAACAGAATGCAGAAAAAATTTTAAACCAAATTTATTACATGACAGGGAGTTTGTAATTAAGCTTTAATGAAGTAAACATTTATACCGATAACCACAAAAATCAATGCCCTTGTGAACTTACAAGTCCTTGGTTGAATCATTGACTTCAAGAGATTTTAAGTTAATTTTAAACTCTCAGTAATTTTCAAAGATATTGGTAACAGCACAGCTCTCCTGTCACAATGACTATAGATTTATGCACAGGGCTATATGGTACTAGGTACATTCAAATGACAGCCAGCTAAAACAGCATTGTCATTATGGCATTCAGCCAAGTTTCATTTGAATGTACCAAGTATTTAAGTGTTTTTTTGGGTTTTGAAGTCACTATTTCAATTTTGATTTCAGAAGAGCTCCAAAACACATGGTGGTGGTTTGTGGAGTACTGATATGAGAAGTTTTTTTTCTTACAGTTTCTGACTTCAATGTTTTTCTATTCTCACTCCAGACCTCAAACACATGAGATTGGTCTTCAAAGTTTTTTTGTTTTTTTTATCTAGAATAATTTGCATGGACTCTCCTGTCAAGAAAACTACAAGAAAACTACAAAAAAACATGTGCATCATACCTATGCAAGATGGTGTGCTGTCTGGATTCAAATGTCACTATTTCTCTTCTCACTTTTGAAGTTTCTAAATTAAGAACAACAAAACTAGTTGCAACAGTATTTCCTAATTAAATGTATAGATGACATAATCCATAACATATGCGTTGACTTTTGGATTAAAGATCAAAAGCGCATGACCTTGAATTTAGCCTCACTATACATTTAATTAAAATTACTTGTACTGTGACAATTTACCCCACTTTCCCCTAATGATACCAGAATATTTACTTAATTGTCTCTTATGTTATGGTGCCACTACTTTTTTTATTCTCATTTTAAAGGTTTAAAGACAGTAGACAGATTAAAAGTTTTGATGTCAGATTATTTAATTATTTTGATAGTTTGAGTTAACTGGAAATTTTAACATGCATATTAAAATATGTTAAAAGTGTATGGAATATGACAGGCAACAGCTACAAGGAATTATTCCTGGGAAAACTTCACAATATTTTATATTTAAGCTCAAACTACCAGTCAGAGTATTGTGAGTTCAGCATGAAGAAAGTTATGGCAGCTATATGTTTGGAAATAAGCTGAAATGAACAATCTGGCCCACCATTAATGAAGTATGACTACCCTTGGAACTATCAGTGCCAGCAAGTGTAGGCAGGAGAAATTCCAAGCAAGAACCCATCCTGAAAGAAAACAAGCAAAAGAGCAATTTACAAATAATTGCCAACTACCTGGCTTCTAGGAACTGTCATTTTCTGCGGATAAAAGCAATTGTTGGTTCTTGCACATGGCTACTTTAATGGCACCAGCTCTAACTTTTTTACAAGTTTAATTGTTTTTATTTTTATTTTCCCCAACTAACTTGTGCAGACATTAGCCAGAAACCATCCAGCCGCTACATGGATTTCTGACTGCAAACTGCTAGGTTCCAGGAGAAATCATCCAGCTGGACTGGCTTTCACAATCTTCAGGAAGGCACGAAATGTGGTGAGAGAGAAAGAATACATGCAGTTATTTACAAAACAAATTTCTTACTGATTAAGCAAGCTTTCCATAGTTTGCCTGCCCATTCCACATCAATAAATATAATACTACTAGCAGCATCACAAAACATACTTCCTACCTTTATATTTGCACAGATAAGGTAACTAATGATATACAATGAGCAATAATTTTAATAGAGATGGCTCTTTAGTCTTCAGTGTTTTTTTTAAAAGGCTTGAAACAAGATTGGTTTCAATCCTACTCATGCACGCAGCTAGTTGTAATATTCTGTTTGTATTTTTTGTATTTATACTTGACAACACAAAGGAAACCAACAAACAAAACAACTGTTTTTTTTGGTGGAAGGTGATGATGGGTAAGTTAATCTTTGCTTTGTTATTTGCATTGAAAATAAACAAGTGGTTGCAGGGAATATTCTTTGTCAACATTCCTTCATTATATATGAGGCAACTTGAGATTTGTGGTAAATAACCTGCTATGTAATATATAATGGTCTTTAAAACTCCTAACAAATACAAAAAAAAATAAATGAAAATAAAACAACATGGCTGATAGATGTCAAAAAGACTTGAGATAAAACTGCAGTGGTATCCCTTTCTGGATGAGAGAAATTTGTTTGAAGTCTGGAACTGAACTTGTACATTCCACAGGAAAATACATGTATACTAATGTGATGGAAACTGGTCTCAGACAGTCAAGACGGAGTTTAGCAGGGCTGATAGAGAAAAGAAGCGAAACAGTTATAGATCCAAAATAATTCTAACTTAAAGCCAAAGGAATGTTTGGAATCTAAAAAAAGAAAAGGTTTTTCTCTGTAGATCATAAAGGAAACATTCCAGTAATGAAACACTGGAAGTCAGGTCATAGAAAAATATCTGCAAGAGTTGATAATACTTACAATTTAGAGCACATAAAGGGATGATAACCTCTAAATTTATTATAGAATCGTGTTATTGCACTGGATTGTGGGAATGATGTCAGAATTTTTGGCAAATAAAAATTTTGTTCCCAATTTTATTTTCCCCTGCTTCAAGAGATATATAAGCCTGAAATTTTCATTTAGCGCAGTTTAAGTAGTTATAAAACTTCAAAGATACAGCTAGTCTTGTATGCTTTTTGTGCCCTTGTCCTAGTTTTATTTATTTTCATTCTAACATTGTTATAGCATCATCAGCATTTTTTTCCAGCTTATTTTAAAAATAAGCATTGTTTAGCAATGTACAGAGTCATGTGAGATTGCTTGTCATTATTTACTATGACTTTCTAATCTTTGTCTTCATCTTCACTACACATTTTTTTTCTATAGGGAAGACAACTGGAGCTAGTTATTATGAGGGTAAGTGTTAGTACAGCATCAGTAATTAATAATTAAACATATGAGACTATAATAGATATCATAAGGTCAAGGCATGTGACAATGATATAGCCCTGTTTTTTATACGTTCAATTAGGAATTACTGGTGCTGTGGCAACTTACCCCTGTAACAACTAGCCCCAGCAATTTCCTCTAGATTATTTAGAAACAAACCAACTGGAAAATGCTAGATGCATATTGGGAGTTCAATTTAACCATGTACATTCAGCCTTCTCTCTCTCTTTCCGCAGATAAACACAGTAATCTGCAGCAAAAATTTTGATATGATTTGCTAAATTTTAAAAATGTGGAAAAAAAAAAAAAAACAAAGTAAAGGAAAAGTCATCCTTCAGATTAATCACATGCTTAGATAGGCAAAGTTAGCCAGGCTTTCAAATCGCCCACACAAACAGAAGTGTTTAGTTTGATTCACACGTAGCCAAATATCACAGGTAATTGTGATCTCTATTAGAAGGCTGCTAAACCAGTGATACAAACTGAACTCGCCTCTTCCAAAATATTCCTGCAACTCTCTTGTGCCCCATAGACATTTATAAAACCCATGGAAATCCTTGAACGAGCAGAGTTAATTATTTAATCCACTACCGAAAACAGTTTTACATCGGTAATTTCCAAAAAATCAGAGCAAATTAAAATTTTTAATACTTTTAACCCTGTCTGGATGACCTCCCCTTGGTTCTCCTATCAAGAAGACCACAAATTTTGTGTGCATCATAGCTGTGTGAGATGGCATGCTGTATGCATTTCTGTCACTTCTAAAGTGCTCAGAAACAAAAGATAGATAGAGAGTAATTCAAGATCAGTAATTTTAGCATTAAATCAAATAATAAATAAAATTAATAAAGTGATGTGTTTCAGGTGCTTCCACATCAGAGATAAATTCTGGAGCTGTTATTGGCAAATGAATCTTGGTCACATGGAAGCAAAAAATATCTATATGTTAAAACAATGTAAATTTGAGTGTTCCTTTAATAGTGTCCTTATGCTTTTACCACTTTTTCTGCAACCCGAAGCATGAGGAAAACTAAATATATATATATATAAATACAAAAACTAGCTTTGATACCAAAAGCCATTTTTCTAAGCTAAAAAATATTATTACAGGCCTACATTTTGAACAGTGTAATTAAATAATAACATTATGATAGAAGGGTTGCAACTGCTATTGCTTATTTATACTCTAGCCAAACTATTAGTAATTACTGCATACCTCTTAGCTTTTAAGCATCACCAAAGAATGAATTCTATAAAATGTGCTAACTCTTTCCTTATGAAAGTACTCAGGGGGAATAACCTTTATTTTTGCAACTAGTTACTTCATAAATGATTTATAGGGTAACTCCTTAAAAAAGGTTAAAATCCTTATTAGAACTATTTTAAAGAAGATGTATTAATGTAAATAAACCATTTAAGCTTTGAGAATATAAATTTTTCTATCTTTCTTTCTGTTATACTTAAAACAGAGAAGCAAAAATATGAAGGCAAATCTTTTGGAGAGAAGATCACCAGAAACACAAAATTTTTTCACTGAAGTTTTAAAAGAAAGAATTTGAAATCTTTTTTTAGCTAAAATTCCGTGGTGTTCAGTCTATGTGCTGGCTAGTTTGGTAAAATCATTAGAAATACTAAGACATCTGCACATTTGTGTGTGCATGCAAATGACACAATCAGCTAAATAATAAGTAAATCTGGAGCAGTTGTGGAATTAACATGTTTGAATGAAGCAATCCACAGAGGATCATATACTGTATAAGAAAAGAAAAAGACCACAAACTTTTACTTAAAGATGTATTTATAAGATAAATAAAAGTCTTACTTTTTAAAAAAGAAATAACTTTGCAAATGCTATTATTTAACAAGTTTTTGACAGTCCTTTACAAAACAATGACTATTGTTTCCATGAAAAAAGTCGGTCGGAAAGTTAATTGGTAATATGGATTGAGAAAATCACTTGCTTCATAAAAAAAAAAAAAAAACAAGGTTAGGCAAAGAGAAGGGGAAATGAATTCAAAACAAAGACACAAAAATTTTAAAAAAATTTATCAGAAACATTTCCAACTGTATAGTGCATTGTCAATTTTAAAACAAATGGTCATGACAGGAATAATCTGTAAAGAAACCAGGGGAGGTTCAGAATGCCTCACATTAAGTCTGACCAAATTCTTCCATGTTGACCACTTGAGTGCCAAATAGATAATGTTTAAGATAACAATATGATGTATTTGTGACTAGCTCCAACCCTAGATACCTGATTTAGAAAGACTTGAAGTTTTGTATTTATTCATCACAATATCATATGGTAATACTGAGAACCTGTTTAGTGGATATAGATACTGGGATGTGATGCAGTGAGCAGAAAGTAACAGCTGCAGGTAGAATCCACAGTCAGCATTAGGCTCTAGCATTTAAAAGGAAGCACTATCATCATATGCTTAAGTCATCTACTTCAAAACATTTGCCCAGTAGTTGTGATGGGTTTCACTATCACTGTTTCCCTCTCTCTCTCTCTCCACACACACATACATATCAAATCTCCTGGCTGCTTAGTTAAGCATTATTAGTAATACCAAGAGTGGTTGAAACATGTTGATTCTGATCAATCTAACAAAGAAGCCAATAAAGTAGATGATTGTGCTCATTTTACCGATCAGGCAGATCTCATGGCTGTGCAATGAGAGGATTTTTCTTTAATTATCAGAAGAGGTAACAATTTGGTTTTAGCTTTCATGCATAACCCTTACTGTGCAACTAAACAGATTACTTACAAGAACATCATAGACAACATAGTAGGCCGAGCGTCACTTCACAACAACAACGTGACGAAAGATGGGGAGGCTTTTTACACACACTGGAGTCTTTTCTCTAAGTAATTATAACTTTAGTTCAGGTAAAACTAAGCACTGCTTAATGCTAACATGGACAACAAAGGATTTACCTCACATGGCATCCTTTGCCCAAGTCTTACCACCTTACTACAACAAAATTATCAGGATATTTGTATTTGTTTTGGCTCGATTTAATTTTTTTTCCCAAAGGCCATTTTTACCTAATTATCAAAATGGCATTAGCTAGCAAGCCTTCAGAAATAATCCATTGTTTCACATTCACAAATGTCAACCAAGAGACATCGCTCCATGTTTACTTTCTTGATCGTATCTTTGACATCTCCAGTTTGTTTTTTTTTTTTTTTTCAGTGTGACCTTTCTTTGATGATATTCGATTTATTATTATTTTTTTTTTAAATAATTTCATTTCAGTATTATATCATGATGGAGAATCGGCCTTACCTTATGAAAATGTTTTGGCATTCCACCATTCCTGCATTTGCATCAGTTTACATCCAGGACCTCAGATAACTCACTGGTAAAATAACAATTAAAAAATGTTTTAGTGTTTTGAAAAATGTGTGTAATATATGTATATTTTCCAAACAATACCTATTGGTTTGACTCTTACAATTCTTTTTTAAAAGAGGAGGGGGAAATGTAAAGCGAAAGTGACTAGTGTTTTATTGTGTGTGTAATGAAATTTTTAAAAATAAGCTGTAAATGTTTTGCTTGGGTTGATGGACAATAAAAATGTTTTCTCCTTCATAGTTGATATAAGGATGAGTAGTCAGCCATGTCCAGCTTTCTTCTCATGGTTCTGTTGGTCTAATTATGTTGTGTGCCTAACCATGGTCATGTTTACTCTCACTCTTCTGTAACAGGTTGTTTTTTTTAATTTTATTTTATGGTCAGTGACTCCACTTTCTTCCCACTTCTAATTGGAAGAGATCCAGTAAGCTTTTTCTTTAAAGGTAGCCAATGTCAGAGAACAATGGGCACATTCTTGCAGGCTACTGCATTCAACGCCATGTAACACCCTTCCCCTGCCTGGAATATGACTCTGGGTCTTGGTTGAAAACATCTGAGGGTACATTCTTGCCGGTTACTGCATTCAACACCATGTAACACCCTTCCCCTGCCTGGAATATGACTCTGGGTCTTGGTTGAAAACATCTGAGAAACAACAATAGCAGGGGCAGTAGCAGCCATAAACATAACAATATGATCTTAACAAAGGGATCTGTGACCTAAATGTTTTTTTGAAAAAGAAGTCATATGAAATAACTCAAATTTTAAAAAAGGGGGGGAAATATATTAAATACTTCTAAAGAAATAAAATGGGTTTTAAAAAATGTAAATCAGTGTTGAAATACGGAAATGCAGCATTGTGTGGCTGTTATTCTAGTGGCTGGAGTTCACCCCGTGAAAGAAAATAGTGTAGTTTTAAAAAAAAGCATCATCCTTGCATGATTAAAGCTCAGAGAAAATTTCCTGCAGCATCAATCTAACCTAACTACATGTAATGTTACTCGATATCTGTGCTTCCTTCCTCTTTCGTATTGATTTTTGTTTTCAGTATTTTCCTTTTTTTTTTTTTTTTTTAAAGCCAGCCCCATCTCTCTCTCTCTCAATTTTCTTTAAAATGTACCGCACAGGATACTTCTGAATTTCAGATCAATTAAACATGTTCTTAAGCTTGAGCATACTTCTGACATTCAACAGTACCAGAAAATCCTAATTTTAACCTTATGTATACCATGCCAGTTTTTGTTGTTGTTTTTTTTGTTTTTTTTTTAAATCTTACTTATACCACCTGACCCCCAGCCTAGAAGCGTCAGTTAGCATGTGTTGAACTAACTGTGCATTTAGCCAACACTCGTAATGTAAAAACACGTGACCGACATTCAGATTTGTTATTTGGGGGGGGGACATTTTGGACAAGGAAGTTTGTGCCGTGCCACAGCCCCTACCTAGCTGACCTGTGCTGAGTAATTCGGGTTTTAACGGAGGGTTAAAACGCATTGCGTACATACAGTGGTGGCAGAAAGTTATCGATCTGCCCTAAACTATTCGGTGGTAGGGGGGGGAGTAATTATACCAGGGACTATTCCGGGTTTAAGCATTTGTTTCGATTCTGATATCCCATTCATGTACTTCCTGTGTTGGAAAAATATCACAAAGTGTGTGCACTTATCGAAACTGGTGGCTTTTTCCATTTCCCTACGGCAGCAGCAGCTCCACCGGAGAGTACTGTTACATTGAGAGAGAGATGGAGAGAGGGGGCTTCGAGTGCAGCCTCGCCAAGTATATAGAAACAACACTCAATAGGATTTATGTTGAAATGCATTTTTTACTCTGTAGCACACAATGAACACTCGGGGCATCGCCTAAAAAGAACCTCCAGCATAAGGACTGCTCGTAACCATATCCATTGGACAAGATGGCAGCAAAACCTGCCGCCATGTTCTTACACAGTCAGAGAGGAAGGGGGTCATGGGCGGCTGTAACCGAGTCCTCTCCACTCGCTGGTGGTATAGGGCGCAGCCAGCTATCATTCTTAAGGTCTCCCAAATCTTAAATTACTTTGATATATAAAAACAAAACACGACACTGACCGTCACCGGTCGCTTACTGCGGGACTCGGCGCGACTTCCGGCCGGGCTTCTCCGAGACGGGGAAGGTTCGAATAATGGAAAGCGCGAGAACTCCGGCGATCATTCGCGGGTTTAAATTCTGAATTTTCCGGTGCCAATCAACCAAAAATATTTCGCGTAGACCTGATGGAACTTCCCCCACCCCCGTCTCTCTCCTACCGGTGAGTTTTATTGGCGCTTCCAGAGCCTATCCTTTTCTCCCGGCGTTCTCTCAGAGGCTGCGCATGCGCGAAGAACAAGCGACGAGAGAAGGTAACAGGCGGCCATTAAGCAGCTTATTGCCACACGCCACGTTTCATCTCCAAGGCGAATGTGAAGTCGAAACCCAGCTGACCACCTCCCAGTCGCTTCAGAAGCTCACCGATGGGGGATGACGGGCCGAAAAGTCCCAAGAGCTGCCGCGGCAATGTTAACTCTCTCGCGCTGGAGGAAGTAGGGGGAGATAATTCCAGATTTTTTAAAATTTTTTTTTTTGATTTTTTTTTCTTTCTGCCAACTGCCCTTGGAAATTTGGGGGTAAAAAGATGAAAAGAGACAGAGAGAGAGATGGTGTCATTACAGAGAGGGGACGACGGGTAATTGGTTTGTCTGTGTATAATAACCTGTTCCGGTTCTTTGAAGGATTAGCACACAACATACAACAAGGAAGGTGAAAAGTGAATTCAAAACAAAGACATGGGGGGAAAAAAAAAATTTTTTTTTTTTTTTTGAATTAATTAATCAGAAACATTTGTGACGAGGATTCGGCGGTTGGTTGGCCGGGGATGCTGTCGGTCCAGTCCTGGCGCTCACCACCAACTCGGTCGAATAAAAAACAGACTTCGTCGCGCAGGTTTAGCTCCATATCCTCTGAGGCTCTTTGTGTGACGCTATAATGAGAACTTTTCCTAGGTTCTCTGCTGCTCGCTCAGAGCGGTGAAATTCCGATCGATTCCGTCTGAAGAAATCGTTTCCAAACAGTTTTCAGAATAAAAAAAGAAGGCGGCTGTAGGGGGGGGCAAACTGTTGACTGCCGAAAACCCGCTAGAGTTCATGACGTAACTCGTAGTCCCTTCAACTGTGATAACAACAATAACTCTTTAAACAGCAGATGTTCATGTTTACTCTTGTGTTGGGGGAAAGGGTCACCGTTACATCATAGGAATGCTTCCTTATCTTCCATCTTTCTGTTTTCATCATTATTTTATCTTAATTTGTTTTTGTTTACCTGCTTTTTCTTCTTATTTTCCTTTCTTCTCCATTACTGTCTTTCCTTTTCTTTCTTTCTTTTCTTTTTTCCCCCTCCGTCTTTTATGTTTTAATCTGTTTTCCTCCTTATTTTTTTCTATTTTAATTTATTTTCTGTTACGCTTTTTCTTTATCTATTTATCCCTTGTTCCCTTTCTTTATACATCCTTTTCACTTTATATATTTTATATTTTAAATTGCTGTTCCCTCTGACCTTTCGTCTATATCTATGTCCTGTTATTGATTAAAAAAACAACAACATATATCTATTTTATTTTTAACTCTGTCTTTTCTGTTTTAATTTATTCATTATTTCTTCCCATCTAGATTTTTTTCTAATATCTAATTTTCTTTCTCTCCTTTTTTCTTTCTCTACTGCTCATTCAACACTCAGATCAAATTCAAGTACTACCTTCCAAACAACAACGATGTCCTTTGTTTGTTTTATATATGACTACTAACCTAGATTATTACAGATATTTAAATTTTTTTTTTTTTAGTACTGCAAATGGAAAATTCTAACATTAATGAATTAATTTGGTTATTTAGATTAAATTGACTTCAATAAGAACCCTTAGCATCGTTTGGCTTTCAACGTCATATGCTGAGCAGTTGATTAGCTCTACGGGCCTGTACTTCCTATTGTAAACGAGTTACCCACCCATAACGCTTTTCGCGCAACGCCATTATGTGCCTTCCAGGTTAAACAACAGACAAAACGACGCGCACTGGCAACTTTCATGGCTTTTGGTTTAAAATCTGATTATCTCACCATCTTATCACTTCAGCCTAATTTTTCTGTCACGAAGATGTCAAAGAAAGACCTGCAGCTGGTAGAGGCTGCTTTGAACGTTAATGTGTAATACTTTAAATATTGTAAAGTATTTATTTATTTTTAATGCCATTATGCGAGTCATTGCTGGAATTACAATTTAATCATTTTGAAAAAGATGAATAATTTTATTGTTTCTACTTAGTTTCCATATGCATATCAAACAGATAATAAGATCAAATTTGTGGCTAGACATTTACGCATTTTTGCGTCGCCTTAAGATTTTATCCGTTGCAGAAGCCATTCTAGAAAATTTATTTCGCCATGAAATCCGATTCTGCTATCAAAATTATTTTAATAATTTTCTCAGCTCTTACAAAAAAAAAGTTCAACAGAGTTACCTCCCTTATTTTAACTTTGACTAAGCTACTCTTATTTAAACTTCGGCAGAATTTACTTCGTTATTCACACTTCTACCGAGTTACCTACCTTAGTTAGAATTCGTCGGAGCTATTCCATTATTTAGAATTCGCTAATGCTGCATTTCGTATTTAAACTTTTGTGATTTAATCTTAATTTTATTTCCCTTAATTTTTAAAATTTTGTTTCTTCACTTTTGTTTTTGTTTTTTTTTTTATTTAGCCGTATTAACGATTTCGGGTAACATCATGTAAAAAAAAAAAAGGGACCAGCCTGAATCGTTTCTAGTTCCTGGCCCCCCCCCCCACCACCCAGTTATCCCCCGTAACTTCGTCGAAAGTTGTCGCGCCTAACGGATGGATGTCTCCCATCCCCAACAACGGGGCAGGAGTTAAAAAGCTCTCTCTCTCTCTCTCTCTCTCTCTCCTGTAAACAGCCAGGGCGGTGATGGCAGACGTGACGGAAGGCCGGCAGCTGGAACAGCCAGGCCAGCCAGCCAGCCAGCCGAGCCAGCCCCTGTCGACGACGACGACGGGTGAAACTAGGTCAGACGGAGAACCGACTGGGTTACGTTTCGGGAAATGCGGCCTGTCTATAAGATCCGTCCTGAGATAACAACCATCTCAGGTGTATTCGCCGTCACTGGTGGCCGGCCCGCCCGCCCGGGGCCCCTCCGAAAAACCGTTCGATTTTCCTCTCTCCCCCCCCCCCGCCCGTGTGAACTCGAATTAGGTCAACTAGTATCCTAACACCGCGCCATTCGCGCCCCGGCCCGCCAGCTTTCAATCACGGAAGACGTCCCTCTTTATATCCACCGAGCTTTCGCTTGTTTTCATCTTTCTGACAAAAAGAAAAGCAACAACAACAACAACAGCAGCATAAACTGTGAATCGCCGCCATAGTCCTCCGTCTGCTTTCTTCCATTTTGACCATTCCACTATTACGCTAATATCATTAGCCTAATTGCTCCCTTTAACTACTAGTGGAGGGGGGATGGGGAGGAGGAGGAGGCAAGGTTCTCTAATCTAGACTACGTCAAATGTTTAAAGTCTGTTCGTTAATAAATTCAACAGAGCTTTACACCGGCTTGCTTTGAGATGTTAATGTTGGGACCGATTCTGTTGCCATGGAAACAGGTCGGCGATTAGACCCGTCAGTTACTGGAGAAAACGAGAGCCATGCGTTTTCATTTTTATACTGGGCGCTTGTTCGCGAATGTTAGAACTGTAAATTGTGTGTTAATCTTCACCCCCCCCCTTTTTTTCCCCCAGTCCACTGATAAGAAAGACGACCGTGAGTTCCATCCCTTCCATCACAAATTCATAATTAAATGTACTATTCAAATCTAGTATAGTCGCAGTAATGTTGTCTCGCTAAATACATTTTGGAGATTTAGTTGTTTTATTATTTATTTCTTTATTTATTTATTTCTTGAGTGAACACATAAGCAACCAGTGAAACAAGCTTTGCATTGCCACAAGTATATGACGCATGCTTCAGATGTGCACTCTGCAAACTTCCGTCAAAACACCTGGGCAAACAACTCGTGGGCATATCATTATCATAATAAATTACAGATTTTTATTCTTCTTTAAAGAAGCTGCAGATATTATTATAGCCTGGTCTGTTTGCATAGTTAAAACTTAAACTTGGCTTCTGGCGGTGGTGTTATTTACCAGGCACAAGATGATTACGTCCGGATTTTATTTTCGGATGCTCTACGTAAATATATATATATATTTACTTACTAGACGGTTGACCATGGATGTAGATAACGTCGAGTAACGTTGGAATGAAGCTCTCTCTTGGACTTCTGACAAAATGATGGAGATTTGGCCTTTTCTCTAAAGATAATTAAACAGCCCCTTCATAACAACGAAGTTTGGAAGCCACCGCCTCTTCTCTGGTTAGAAAAAGACTAATTGACGTTGCGCCCTTTTCCATACTCAACAGAAAAATTATCCCTTTCCCACTTCCTCGCTCATTTAGAATTCCTATAAGGATTGTTATAGAGGAACGAAATCGTTATAATTATCCAGAGTTTAAAGCTGAACGTCTAGAATTTTTTTTTTTTTTTAATCTAGTTTCCACCCGTTGATAGTTAAGGAGACGTTCCCAGAGAATCTGAAACTGTCTTCTTTTCGTCAACTACCATGGAAGCTTTCCCAAAATACAATGCTGTTAAAGCTGACACCACTTTTCTATGGTAGGACTCGGATAGAGACCAACCGCCAGAATCGATCACCCACGTCCTGACACCACAGTTGTGATATTATTTATAATTTTAAAGAAACAAAATGTTTTTGGAACATTACATCTGTTTTATTCTGAAAGTGTGACGGGTTTCATGGCATTGCATAATTGTCCAGGCAGAGAACGTAGTTTCGGTAAGGTTAGTTGGAAAACCGCAAAGTCGAAACAGTTCATTACATAAACTTTTAGAAATTTAAAGCCGACTTGCGTGGAAAGCAATAAACATTTCTATCGGTCGAAAGTCAAGGGGGCTCCTCCGCCCGCAATGAGCTCTGGCGAGTATTTGCGAAGCGATTCTTTTCCTGCGAATCTTCACTCTTGTGGGTCAAGCGATGTTTGGGGGGCTTATGCTTCTCTTTTCTTCACTTTGTTGGAACTGATTTCGGAGCAGTCAGCCACGAAAGGCGTGAAGTTGTCCGCACAAAGGTGCCATCGTTAACTGTTTTACCTGCGCAATAATCCGGCAGCTTTAACATGTTGAGCCGACTTCTCCAGGGCCTCGCCGCCATTTCCGAGTTCTTGGACGGCCGACGAAGAACCGCGAGGTCAACGGACCTTTGAAGAAATTTTCGGACATCGGTTCCCTCGAGGGGCGCTCGCTCGTCGCCATTTGCTGTAACCATCACCGTCCTGGCTTCCGGGGTTCCCGAGGACGTCTCGCAGAAAGGGGATAAGTTTAAGGGAGGCCGTCAGCCAGGGAGACCAAGAAGCGAGTGGTTCACCTAGGTAGGGGCGCGCGCAGCCGGCCGAGAGTAATCCTCACGAAGACCCGGAAGACCCCTACCAGAACTTATTTCCACGGGAGTCGTCTTTTCGGTCGACGCTGAACTCTCTCTCGCGCGCCGCCGTTGTCGTACATCAGTCCTAACGCCAGGGACGACGACCCCTCCACATCGCGGCAATACCCCAGTTTACTACGCGAACTCAGGGCCGTGCTCTGCGCCCGTACATCCTACTCATGGGTTCTCGCAAATAGCCCTAACCCTGTGTAAGACAAGGGAAGATCCGCCGTCCGAAACGGGCGGCTCGCGACGAATTGCGTGCAATGCTGAGAAAGAGAAAATCCTTTCCAAGGCCCAAGATTACGGGTCACATTCGATTGGAGGAGAAAGGTCTGGGCATTTAAAGACGACTGAGGAGGACACGCAATTGGTGAGATATTAAGAAAAGCCGCTAGCGTCCTCGATAACTATTCTGCTGTAGTGTTTCCGCCCACGGAAGTTACAGGATAGTTCCCAAAGCTGAAGCCCTTCGTGTTCGTACTAACATTGATGCGCACGGCCATTACAGAAGAAAGAACTTTGTCGACTCATTATACACGGGATAAAGTAGCGGTTCATGACGCCATGTACCCTGGATTATTAAAGTTAGCTTCTTGTCAGGTATGTTTATCCTAAAATTAGCACGGAATCAGTTAGTGCTGGGAAGATACCATCCGCGTGGAAACGGGCCAATATTAGACTGTTATTTTCCAAAAGCTATAGGACTGGTCTTATTAATTACCGACCAGTCGGGTTAATATCAAAGGTAGGTGAAATGCTTGATTGCGCCATTAAAGGGAGTCTCATCGCTCATTTGGATGAAAGTAATTTGATTAGAAATAGTCAGCATGGCTTCGCTCTGGAAAATCTTGCCAGTTAATTTGTTAAAGTTCGTTGAATATTGGGCAAAGGTGATGAATAGGATGACCGTTCTTTATCTCAATTTTCATAATCAGTTGTTTGATACAATTCCACACAGACATCTAGTAGAGAAATGCAAACGTTTCAGTATAATGGATAACCTTTTGTGATGGATCGATAATTATTTGCATAACAGTGCTCAGAGAGTTTGTCGAGGTTTTGATAGTCATCAGCGGCGCTAGTTCAAGGTTTCGTTCTGTGGACTTTTTAAACTTTTGTGTGCATATATATGGAAAGAGAGAGAGAGAGAGGGGGGAAATGACGTTAGTACAGAGAGGGATGACGCCAGTACAGATAGAGAGATGACGTTAGTACAGAGAGATGACGTCAGTAGAGAGAGAGAAAGAGAGATGATGTTAATACAAAAGAGTACAGAGAAAGATGACCTCAGTACAGAGAGAGAGAGAGAGATGATGTTAATACAAAAGAGTACAGAGAAAGATGACCTCAGTACAGAGAGATGGAGAGAGAGGGGGGGAGAGATGACGTTAGTACAGAGAAGGATGACGTCAGTACAGATAGAGAGATGACGTTAGTACAGAAAGATGACGTCAGTAGAGAGAGAGAGAGAAAGAGAGATATGATGCTAATACAAAAGAGTACAGAGAAAGATGACCTCAGTACAGAGAGAGAGAGAGAGAGAGAGACACGGACGGACAGACAGAGAGAGAGAGAGGGGTGGGAGAGATGACGTTAGTACAGAGAAGGATGACGTCAGTACAGAGAGAGAGAGAGAGGGGGGGAGAGATGACGTTAGTACAGAGAAGGATGACGTCATTAGAGAGAGAGAGAGAGAGAGAGAGAGAGAGAGAGAGAAACGATACTTGGGTTGGTATATATAAAATATGAGTTCGATGATGTCAAATGATATGGTGGGACTATTCATAGCAATGCTATTAAGAGTTCACAATCTTGATTTAAAATCGTTTAGACAGTTGGTCTAACAAATGGAAAATGCAATCTAGAGTTTCCAATCTCAAGCATCTTAGATCCAGAAGTGATGAGATAAACGACTCGTATGAATTAGTCGATGATAACACCACGGTAGCAGTTGCAGACGAGGATTTAGGTGTGATGTCGGATGGTACCTTAAAATGGCACAAACCCCGTGTAGGCGCGTCTCTTAGTAGATTGGCAGTCACGTCAGATCGTTAGGAGTTCCAGTTCCTGTACGACATTAGTTAGACCGCTTTTGGAGCACGCGGCACAGGCGCGAAATCCTCATTATGCAAAGGATATCAGCATCATGGTTCAGAGGTCTGCTGGGATGATTAGCAGTACGCATGAGCCAAGTCAAGTGGCTCGATTGCCTGGTCTATATGAGGGGTTGGAATGGCTTCGCCGAGTCAGGTAGTTGACGCTGATAGCAAAGATATTTTTAAAAGAACAAACTTAGGGCCGTATGTAAGCTTCAGTCTTACTGACCCTCCCGGATTTCTGTGTCTGGACCATTAGTGTGAGCATCTACTTTGTTTCTTATTTCTCGCTCATTATATTTGTTTTGTTAAAAATAATACACAGGTGCTGTACATAAGATCGCAGAGGCCCCATTTATCAATTATCAATTAGGTGTTGCAGAAAGGATCGCAAATAGATGAATGGATGTTGGGGGGGTCGTTTAGATTCGCGGTTAAGTAAAGTAAGTTGGAACACCTGGGAAATATTATATCTGGCACAGGTGTGCATTGCAATCGAGTAATGGACAAGCTCTCCTCGCTCTTCGCGCGGTGCTTTAGAAGGAAATAAGTGGGATTAGGGCTCATGAGAAAGAGGGGAGTTTATTTTTGGCGTGGTCACTTGGGCGGGTCTTGGTCGGTCGTCGTGAGCCTCACGAATAGAGAAGTCCTGCCTTTTGCCCTGGCTTGCTGCCTTAGCGGGGAGGATTAGGCGTACGATGGACCGATTTTGGTCCAACGAGCCGAGGCCTTCCCTGAGGAATTCGGCTGGGGAGGCGATCGCTCGGTAGAGGGTTTCACCGGGGGACTTTGTCCCCGACAGGAGTTTCGGCTCCACTTGGCCTTTGACCAAAGACCACAGGAGCTTTCGCCTCACAACCCACTCCCTTCTCTTCGGAGATGAGCGCGCATACAAGAACTTTCCACGCACCATGCATCGCATTCACCACCCACACGGAAAGAGTTAAGATTTTATTAACGGCTCTAAACCGAGAAGACGCTAGAATCGTTCCCGTCGATTAGGACGAAGAACGGGAAGCAGTCTTCGAGCGTTTCTCATCGCCCTGTGACATCTTAGGTTGTGATATCATCCCCTATCTTGAAACTGGCTGCAACTAACTCCTTTATCCTTGGGCTGGATCAGAGATGTGGTGTTGAGTGGCAGAAAAATCGCCCTGTGTAGGTCAGTGAGGCGCGCAGGATGTCCTGTTGCCTCCCTCTCTCTAGACTGGTCAGAGCATTATTCTACATCGCATTTGTTATTAATAATAATAATAATAATAATAATAATAATAATAATAATAATAATAATAATAATAATAATAATAATAAAAGTGCCAACACCAACCAAAGACTGTCCCAGAAACCAAGATGCCATTATCCAGTGGGACATGATGCAAGTACAAACAGACAGGCTCACCGATGAAGCTGGTCATAAACTGACTAATGTGATAATCCCTCCTGACAGGGATATGGCAACAAAACAAAGATTTGAAAATACAGTATTGTAAGTAATTATGGAAGCAGAATAGAAATTGAGTATAAATTCAAATGACACGTGATTCAATCGGATCTCATGTGTAAAAATTACATTCTTTATAGTACGATTATTTATGATGATGATGATGATGATGATGATATGATGATGATGATGATGATACAGTACACCGCGACTGGTTGTCACGCAAACGATCAGAAAGTGTCACGCGTGCAAAACGACTATAGAAGTATAGGTAGTGATAGCATTGTAAGTGTGGTGAATGTGTGGTAAATGGTATGGCTTCTGGGAACGGAATATCTCATGAAAAGCGTGTAGAAATCAAAGTCTTAGCTAGTGAAGACTACTCTCTAAGACAGGTTGCGGCCAGGCTTCATGTTTCAGGAGCTGTATCCAAGCCTCTGAGAAGGATACGCAAAAACTGGTTGTTGACAATAGATGCAGTTGAGAAGAAAGCCCAAACTCTCCAAAAGTGATGTTAAATACCTCAGGGTGTGTACTCTACATGCAAGACAACAAGCCAGTAGAGATCTTGTGAATGACCTAGCTGCAGGTACAGGTGTTAACACCTCTTTAAGAACAGTAAGATACACATTAGTGCATAGTGGTCTCAATGGACATGTAGATGCGTGAAAACCTTTATTGAGGAAGGGCAATCAAACAGCAGCCTGGAAGAATGTGCTCTTTACAGATGAGTCCAGGTTTGAACTGTTTGGCAATAATCAACGGCAGTTTGTTTGAAGGCGGTCTGGGAAGCGGTAGAACAGTCAGTGTACAACAGCTAGGGTGAAGCATAGGGGTGGATCAGTACAAGTATGGGGCTGCATATCAGCCAAGGGCGTTGGAGATTTGCATAAAACTGATGGTATGCTAATTGTCGACACGTACAGGTAGGCTGTCATCCATTATGCCATTCCTTCAGGAAGACATTTCACTGGGTGTGTATTCATCTTCCGGCATGACAGTGACTCCAAGCATACGACCCCATATGGTAAGGAAAACCCTCTGGAACGTAAAGGGGTTAAAGAAACATTCCCAAAGATGCCTGCTCTTACACAGTGTTCTGACATGTACAATACCGACCAAACACCTCGGATGGACCGTGGAAAGTGCTACAGGATGTTTGGAACAGCATTCCATAGTCAGACATCGGTAACCTGTCTGGGAGCGTGGAAACGATGGGGTCCTGCTCTGTATAAAGCAAAGGGCTCGCATACCAAATTTTGGACATTTCATGTAATAATAAATTGCGTATGCATCATATACATTTTTGTTTTTCAGGTTGCAATTACTCATTATTTCCAATACTGCAGAAATTCAGAGAATACGTGAAAGACGAACCATAAATACACCTGCGTGTCATTGGTCCGATAGGCTGTCATCGAGAACGAACGAATACAAAGTGTTCCTCGAAGCGGAAAACTGTCACAAGTATAGAAAGTTGTGCTTGTCGGCTCCGCATATATCTTCCGCCAAGTTCTGGTCACCAAGGAACCTTATTTCAGCAGCACCAGCCCACACACACTGCTACGGACGATGGCTTAGCCACAAGTGCTACCCACCCAGCAACACTAAGCGATAATGATGATGCTGATGCTGATAACGTTTACGAGGCTATATGCAGCACGCAGTTTGATTTGTGTTTAACATGAAACGGATCTTAACCGCTCGAAAACAATCTACTTTTTACGTCTCATTGGCTCTTTTTTAAAAAAAAAAAAACAAAAAACAAAACATATTTTTTCCTGGTTTATATGGGTACGAGTTTGGGAGGTGGCGAACTGCTTGCTTCGTATGACTAACAGGTCCGGAATCTTTTGTAATGGGGCATTTACTCGCGGGGGTGGGGGAGAGAGAGAGAGAGGAGAGAGATGGGGGGGAGAGAGAGAGATGGAGAGAGAGAGAGAGAGAGATGTGGGGGAGAGAGAGGATGGAGAGAGAGAGAGAGCTGAAGAGAGAGAGAGAAGGAGAGAGAGAGCTATGGGGGGAGATAGAGATGAGAGCGTCGGCCGGAGGGGGGCGAGAGAGAGAGAGAGAGATTGAGAGAGACTAGAGATATAGCTACATAAGCGAGCGAAGAGCTCGGTCCATAGTCTCGATCTCTCGCTCGCTCTCTCTCTGATAGTCCCATTGAGCTCGCTCGCTCCCGCTCATCTCCACTTTCTCTTAGCGCGCGACTATAGAGCTCTCGCTCGCAGAGTCTCGGACCGCGCATCGCTCTCGATTCTGTTCTCGAGGGGCGAACAACAACCCCCAATCACTACTCCTACTCGTGTCGACACAACCTGAAGGGTCTCATTGTTTGCTACTCGCGTGACGTGACGTAACGATGACGTCACGTTTATTACAGCTCCTCCTCCATCTCCCAGGACAAGAAAAGGGACGTTGTATAAGATGTAGTTCTAGTTCTATTCAAAAAACCTCTAGGCTTCAACGCCCGGGCGGAGGGGGGGGCTGGAGGGGAGGGTTTTAGTGTTGTTTGTCGGTGTTGCGAGCGAGACTAAAGCACCCCTTTCTTTTCTTTACCCACTTGCGCGACGTTCGCCCGCTTTCCCCGTTTAATTAATTGAAGAAATTTATAAAAAACTAAAAAATTTTTTACCCACTTGAATGCCGCAAGCGGCCTCTTCTGTGACGCACATGAATCTCCGTTCTGGAGGACCGTCGGTTTGTTGCCACCCGCTCCTTTGTATTGCGTGGAATACACACCATAGTCACGCGAGGCACGAGTAAGTAGCATGTCTCGATTTCAGACGCTCCACCCAACCCCGTGATAGCAGACGGCGATGGACGGACGATATACGAAGGAAGCCCCGACGCAGCCTCGTTTTCTTGTCCGAGCCAGTAACGGTCGCGAGATGCATTGTGGGACGGCTGAAAGTTGTGGAAGCGCCCTCTCATCTTTGTGAATTTGCTTGATTTCGGACTTCGTAAAAGCGAGACAGAGGGGGGGGGTTGCAACGAGCCGGACGTTATCGGCTTCCGGACCATCAAAAGATGGACTTTGTCCGTGTTTTTTCCCCACACCGCCCTTTCCCAGGACTCCTCGGCCACTGCCTCGATGTTCTCTCAGAAATACGTACTTGTGCGGCCCAGTGGAGTCGCCGGAGGCCGCCGTCCGTCTTCCAATCCGTAGGGGTTCTGGGGCTTCCTGCAGGGTATAGCGATCGTAGACCTTTGATCGAGTACTCACTGCCAGTAGGCGAGGAGCCGGCTAGTGCTAAATCATACGCCAATGGCTTTCGCTGACGAACTCATCCTACTCACCCATCGATTTCGCTGGCACTGATTGGCTGTTTTTGTCCAATATACTTTTTAAAACTGGCACCGGCTGGTCTGGACCCGCTGGAGTGTCTGGTACCATTCCAAGATTGATTTCTGGAACGAGAGAGAGAGAGAGGGGTGGAGCGGTAGAGTTTTGAAACCTGCGCATGAAGGCATTTTTCTTGCGGAAACCAAATTCTTTAATTGGATCTTGATAATAATTTAATTAATTAATTTCTTGTTTTGTTATATATCTTATGCAGTAAAACAATAGCAACAGAATTTCTATCTGAAATCGTTTATTACTCACGTTTTTTTGTGCAGCAGTGTATTCTACATGAATATTACTAACCTTTTGATACAAATACACCGAAAATAGTATTTTAAAAAATTAAAGTAAAGTTCAGAAAGTCATAATGGTTCTAAAAGGGGTGGTATTTATAATTGCACTTATAATTGTCAATCAGCGCATTCGTATTATACGCCAGAATTTCGATATCTGATATGTCTGGATTTTATGATTTTTAAATAAAATTATCAAAATGTTTTTTGTTTTTGTTTTTTTTCACTTGGCAATGAGCGGCCATATTCCACGACTTCCGACCCGAGCCGTTCCTGTGTAGCATTCACGTGACCAGCGGGAGGTAATTTGAGGTGAAGTCAGGGAATTTCTTTTGAGAAGTCATACTCAGAACAAAGATTGGAATGGATCATCGTTGACTGGTTAATAACGGATGCTACTACACCGAGGCGGATTAACGTAACTATCGGGCAATAATTTCGAAGAACCCTTTCGGGAAGAACACGTAGATAAGCCGGTTTGCTGTATAGGTCGAGGCGCGTGCACACTGTGACAAAAAAACAAAAACAACTCCGCCTCGTCCTATACGTCGAAAAGTAGAAGAAACTATAAACTGATATTGGCGAATTTTGGTTCCTCCAACTGGAAATCCTCAATATCGCATCAAAAGCTCAGTAAATACAAATTAACAGTTTTCCATTGATATTCAAAATCGCCTCCCCATCACCTTAATAATTGTGGTTTCTTCTTTGCGAATCTGAGTTGGTCCGGATGAACTACTGATAATACAGTTTCAGTTGACATTTCCGGCAGCTCTAATTGGAATTACACCTTTCTGTTTTGTAAAATAAATTTTGTTTTACTCGCCATCATGGTGGCTTTGTCGCTCTGCATAACGTGGCGGCGACGGGTTTCGAATCACGTCGTGGAGGCCGCCCCGCGGCGACGATCGAAGATAGCAGTCAGTTACCCACGTAGCCCGGTGCTGTTGTTCCCGTGTTGTCGACGCAGCTGTCGCGGTCTTTCCTTCTGCACAACTGTCGTCTCGAACAGAGCCAACGATTCCCGTCCGAGAGGATGCATAACCGTGCCCGCCCATCCCCCGAGTGGAACTAACTAGATTTTCAGACTTGCATACTATCAAAAACAATATGTTAGATGCTGCTTTGCATGCAGTCAAAGGTAAGAATGTGTGCAGTGAACAGAGAAGGAAAGAAGGCACAACTTACGTCATCGTTCCTATGTTAATGTTTGATTCTCAAATAAAAATAAGATGTTGAGTTTCTTCTTCTTCTTCTTCTTCTTCTTCTTCTTCTTCTTATTATTATTATTATTATTATTATTATTATTATTATTATTATTATTAGATAGCGATCAAGTTTTGATAATATAAAAGGAATTACAATAGAGAAAGCTGCAGTTGTTTTACTTTATTTCACTATTAATGTTCGGCAAATATTCAAGTTAAATTATTACTGAATCGAAGTTGTTGCTCCTTTGGAAAATTGTTGAATTCTAGAAACACCCATGTCTTCACCATGCTTTTTACTTTTCTAAAGCAGACTTCTAGCTTTATTTATAATTACGCAAATTAATAAGATCACATCAAAGATACATCACGTTTATGCCGATTGTATAATTTCTTTAGCAAATAGATTCATCTTTTGATTGCGAATTCATTGTATATATTTTTAGGTCCGGCGATTTACGGTAGTTTCAGTAAATGGCGCAGCGATTAATTAGAATTCGATATTTCCGTCGAACGATCTTTGACCCAGATCAAAGATATGGGGGGGGGATAAAGTTACGTTCAACGAAAAGAAGAAAAAAATCGTTCGCAATTAATCGTTGATTTAATAAATAAACCATTGAAATGTCGAAGAAAAGGGTCGGTGACATTAGTCGCTGCCCTTATTGTAGACCACGAATCTTCGGATATCTTTGAGTCTCTACGACGGCGTTCCGTTAATCGGATTGTGAAATGATTTTTAATAGATAAATAACCGCCCATTACCATTTATTCAACCGAATTGGAAATTGTTTTTACGCAATACCATTTTCTAATGCCGTATTCTATGCAGTAGCGCCACCTGGATAAAACCACGTGACCATTATGCTGCAGCGAACGCTATAATCTTGTAGACTTGTTAACGTCCGGGAATGTTCGTCATTAGTGGAATTTAACGAATGAATAAAAAAGGGGGGGTTCTGTACCTGCGAAGTAAGAATAATTGTCAAATTTGTCTTCTTTACAGCTGCTCATTGCCTGATCCCGTGGTGTAGTAGTAGTAATATTAATAGTAGTCTGAAGGATGCCGCTAAGCCAGTTAAGCCAATTTGGCAAAATGGCGTCATTTCGGAACTGGTCGTCTGGAAGAGACAAGAACAGTAATGTAATCACTAGCGTAATGACGGAGAGAGGCTGGCGTATATAAGGGAATGAATAAACTTGTCTGTTAAAGATGAACAAAAAAAAAAAAAGGCGATTTGACGAAGTAAAAAATTAACAGTTTTAAAACAAGTTAAATCAATTAGTGGAATGATGGACTAAATACCTGGTAAAAGAGTATAATCCAATGGAGTGAAAATCAAAAGCCTTAATGTATAGAATAGAACGGTAAAATGTACTAAACTTCTTATGACGACTAATGGGTATAACGGACTTTTGGCAGAATATCTATTAGCTAATGATTGTTAAGGATGTTGAAGGGTCCCCTGGAGTTTAAAACGTGAACTTCTTTCAAATATTTAGTTTTTGCAGAACAATTTTCTTTTCTTATCTAGTTTTCGTGTGATTAAATGTTTTCTGCATTCGTGAACAGGAAATATTTGTGAGGAAAATTAGCATTTAACAGGATAGCTTATCAGTATGGTTCTTCGTGAAAATGCTATTTTAAGGAATGTATCATTTTCTGGCAACCATCACTTTCTTGCTTTTCCAAACGACTTTAGGTTTTGAAATGAAATCTGTACGTTAAATACAGTATCACAGGAAAATTCTGTTATTTGTATTAGCCTCTATACGTTAAATACAGTATCACAGGGAAATTGTGTTATCTGTATTAGCTTGTATACGTTGAATACAATATCACAGGGAAATTGTGTTATCTGTATTAGCTTGTAAGTTTTGAAGGAACTTTTCGAATTCTGTTTTCAGCAAAACTTCAAGAAAAGTTTTTAAAATGCCTTGAAAAGAAAATATAATAACTGGGAAACATACAAAATCCCAAATGACACTGCATTTGAACAAGTGTCATCTTCAAATTAGAAAAGGAGAATTACTCGTTTCTGATGAGTGGTTAAGAAGAAAACTATGCCAGAGCCTTTTCATTTACATATTCAGTAAGATTTCAAGGCCAATATGGCAACAATGGAAACGCATATCTTGGATTAAGTATCAAGTGTATCACCGATGTTTCTTTTGGATTAGTTTGAAAAGCCAGATTTAAGTATTCTATAGCGTAATAAACTCAAAAGGCTATTAATTTCCTCTTATGAATAATAACGAATCTTTTTTTCCCCCATCCCAACCGTTGGTTATTTGCCGCAAATCCTTTGAATTTAGAGGAGTTGCCGGTGGTTCTGTGAGCGAATTATTACAGAACGGACATTTGATGCTGACATTAACAATTCCGACTAGAAGGGGAATAGTTTCTGTTATCAGAATGTTTTAGTCCGTATCCTCCAACCCGAAGGGGTTTTGGTCGTTCGGGAGCGAGAGTTGTATGTGGCCGAGAGTGTATCAATTCAGAATGTTGTACCGAAAAGGAAGGACCAGATTTTGTGTCACAGCAGTCCAAGACAACAATAATAATAATAATAACAATAATAGTTTCTTTTAAAATTATATTGTATACCTGTACTCTTTAAAGACAAATCGTGGTTATCTCCCTTTTACTTACAGTTTTTACTATAGTGTGAACTGGCTAATCATTTCATTGTATGAACTCCACTGCTGTGACATTGTCCAGTCTAGTGTCTTGTTTCTTGTTGTCGTTTTTTGTAGCAGTGAAAGGGAGAGAGAGAGAGAGAGAGAGGCTCCATAATGCTAGGGTTCAGAGGCCGGCCACTTATGCCAGAAGCTACAGGGTTCCAGCTCCTCTGAGCTGCAATCTGAAACATCTCCTTAGATTAGGTTCCGCGTAAAGTAGACTTAATATATTTTTATTTCTATTCTTGCCAATTTTGTTTTCTTTCACACAAAAAAGAACCCCCCTTTTTATAAATCTTTTTTTTTTTTTCGCTTTTTTTGGAAGTGTTATTCTTTGTCGGTTAGGTGATGAGAAGAGCCGTATGATTTGTTGTTATGTCAGACACCGTAGATATATGGAAAACTGATTGGAGAGGACAAAGCCGTACGCTTCAAACAGACCAATCAGATCAGTCGTTAAATTGAACTTTTGACCTGACATGAAAATTTGCCATATTTCATCCTGTCTGCTTCCAAAAACATCTTCTAAAATCCGGGATGCACAAGATAAATTTCTGTCAGTGTGTGTTAATACCAGAAACGTGATTGTCTCATGCCGCCTGCTAGTGAGTCCAAAGGTCTCTCGTTACTTTTGCTCATTTAATAAAGAGATATGAAAGTTTAGACTGGGTTGGCATCCCGGAAGTCCAACTTTCCGGCAGGAATACTTAAAGCAAATAAATAATTCCATTCATACGTTGATATGATTCTGAAACAATATAAGACCGATAAAGTATGATGCACCAATATAATTTGCGTTTCACTTTTATAACTAAGTTTAACAATCATCTCTAATAAAGAAAAGAAAAAAGGGTTAATAATAATAATATCTAAAAACTGCTTAGTTTTGTAGCTTAAGGTAATAGCTCAGGCAGCAACAGTTCTCCATGGCTAGTTAAAACTTTACTTTTTTTTTAAATTCAGAAAAGACAAAAATAACTTGTCGGATTTTATTTGCAAACATTTCCTTAGTAGCCACGTTGACAAAACAACAGATTTGCTTTCGAAAACTTCCAGAAGAGAATCCACTAAGTTGGCCTGACTTCGTGACGTTCGTCAGCTCATGATGCCATTTTCTAAACTGAAGAACAGAGCATGTTCAAAGTGGTTTGGGAAGGCAAGAATGGGTGGCTTGATTTTATACTTACTTGAAGGGCGATGTTATGAAGACGTAGGGGCTCATAACATCAGAGTCGAAGAAAGAAGCCTGAAATAATCTTCCATCGCATTGGAACTATTAGTCGCGCCAGCCACCTGCTGGCCGTATGATGTGACATAGTAAAGGAGAAGCTTCCGGTGAGGCGGCGCGAGTGGGGGCAGATTACTCTGAATTACTGAATTTTGAGCAGGGAATTATGGGAAGACGTGAAAAGTCTCGAGAAAAGCGCCATAGATGTTAGAGTATAAACCATGGGTTGGGAAAGTGGCTTCCTTCGCTCAGGCGTTGTGGTTCTCGGGTTTGCTAATTCCACCAAAATCTAGAGGGCACTGGTGAAATCAGGAGACATGTTTCAGCGGAAACTGGCAGCAAAACTGTTTTTGGCACACTGCAGATTCTTTCTTCAATTTATCTCTATTTTCACTTGGTTGAAAAGTTCACACTTCTCTTTTAACTGCAAATTATATGCCGCTAGAGGTCGCCCTGACTTGCTCGTTTACGTTTTGTTTCTGTTTTTTTTTTTTTTTAAATCAGCTACGAGCGAGTAAATTATCAATACATGTGACAACTAACCACCGCATCCGACATTAAGGGGGTCTTTCACGTGACGTCGTCAAATCGGAAGTCGTCCATTTTAGAGGTGCTATAAAAACAAACGAAAACTTCTCGTTTGGCGTCAGGAACTTTGGGACTTTCCACTACTGTTCGTGAAAGGGCATGTCCGAGTGTGAAAATGTAAGGGAGACCGAAACCCTTCGGGCATGGCGACAGACTTTCAGACGTAGCGAGGTCGCGTTACATCGCCAAGTGATCAGACGCCGGAGTACCGCGTGACCTTCACGAGATGTCCAGCTGGCCCGACGGTGTTTCGTGCTACCACCCGTATCTTACTAAGAACCCGACTTCGCGAACTATTTGCTATTGAACTCTCATCCAATATAAGCCGGAAGATCTCCGAGTTACCGGGAATGGGAGGGAGGGGGGAGTGTTTGACAACCCACAGACGTTTGTGTGGTTGGGTGAGATAAAGACCAACGATTATCCGCAATACCGTGAAGTAACTGCCAAGGTAAGCGCCATTTGTCATGGATTCTTGGACCCGTGATAAACTTAAGAAGACAAATATATATATATATATCATTTATTTGCGGAACTTATATAACGCACATAGGAAGCTAACCCTCACGTCTCCCAAATTCTTGTTTTCGAAGCAGTGGTCAGTTTTACCCCAAGCTATCTTTGTCCCCTGTAACTACTCAGGTTTTTACTGCCTTTACCTTGGTTCTTGGTCCCCGCGGGTAATCTATAAAACTAGAACCGCTTCTCTTGATCCTTTCTATTTGAAATACCCCCCAAAAACAGCGCACTTGATAGCTATTATATTCCAAATTAAGCCGCAGAGAAGATATTCTTTGGAATCCATGTCAAAAAGGAATGGCCGGAAACTACTTTATTACGTTTCAAAGCAATAAGTGATCACTGGTATTCAGTACTTAATCTTGTTTTTGGGACATCAAAGTTTTTAATTAAATAGGAGAGATAAGATTTTAACTGGAGAGTGAAAAAGAAAAAAAAAACACATAAAAGTGGATTTGTTAACCGAATTATATACTTAAAAGGGGTGTTTCCTAAGTTAGTTATCCCGATCATATTAGTTTTATTACTTTCAATTACAGCGTAAAATTTCAAATAAAAAGTAGCAAGCACAAAGTTAAGTAAAGGAAATTCTTAGATGCTGAAGTCGGGTCTACAGGAGGGACTTATATTGGTGTTATTCTGCATTCAAACATATTTCGTAATCCTTTTCAATCAGAATGGCAAATTGCGTGTCATAGAGGTTTACCATTTAGGAGAAACTCATCCTTGTTGTAAGCCCCGCGAGGTCCTCCATACTTTGAGGCTTTCGGAAGTACACCTTATTCTGTGTCATCCCCACTTGACTGAGAAATATCCATCGGCCACTCAGTGGACCCACATCTACCGTCCCCACGCCCTGGAAATGTTTCATCTATGAGAAAACGAGCAACTAACTCCAATATAACCTAGCGATGCACCATCTTGATGAAAAAAACATGAATAAAAACTAACTTAAGTAATAATAATAATAATAATTTATTATTTAACCCTATTCATACTTTGAACCATATTGGTGAGTTTTTGCGTGAGTGCTCTCCAGAGATGAAGACCGTAAATGTAGCTTGGTCGCAAACCGCTATCTTCGGCTTGTTTCGTTGGCTCGATCTAATCAGAAAGTGGGTTTCTTTGAATAATTACTTTACTACAACCTGGAAGCTATCATGACGTCAATAAACAATACCAATTCGTATTCGGTCTGAGAGATGTTCTTCTGTTTTTAAAGCAGATTTTAGATCAGTGATACCATTTTAAGAAATCACCTAGAATTTAATGGTGTTCTTGACCTTTATAAGACTGAGAGAAAAAATCCAAAAGAAACGATGTAGTGAGATACCTACCGGGTAAGTGGCTTCCCGGAATTTGTACAGGTTCTACAGTTGAATATACTAGACGTAATGTGCTACAGTCTACATTAAGAAAAATAATAGCGATGTTCAAAAGGTAGTTTTCTGCCAAACGATTAACGTCTTTTTGCTTAACGTGAATGAGAACTACTTTTGTGTTGCGTTCGTTAAGAACGCCGAGATATAAATGCGCCGTGAATGTGAGTGCTGGGTCTGGAGAGATGATGGAAGCGTTTGTTCAGTGCATACATTTTTTATTACAAATGATTTTGTAGAAAGTGTAATTAATTTATTTTCTTATTTTTTTAGTGTGGATGCACATGCTACAAATTGCTTCGTATCGGTCTTTGCAAGGAAATAAAATGTCCCTTTTAATCGTCTTAGAATTTTCAACCATTTGTGGCCATTTTAAAAATTCTTGTTCGCCACGAAATTTTCCTATTACTTTCCATCGATCCCTTGCATGGCAGCCGCCGAGCTTGAGGAACGCAACAAGAATTATCGTTTATTGGAGACATGAATGGTAGGTAATCAAAAGCTTCACTTCTTGATACAGACTAGGCCCCATTAATGGCCGACACAACTGTCACTATTTGGAAGTTGTCATTGGTCCCTTAATATTTCTACCCACAGAGGCAGATAAAGTCTGCACTCTGCTTTTGCGTGGCAGACACTCTGCTATGAAAGACAGGTTTCTGAGTAATTCTGTACAGCGACAGGAACATTGTCTTCCATAAATCTTGGGTTCCTTATACTCTGTCACGTTCCGCAGTCTTTGGCGCTGCTGGGCAGTGTTGACTGGGGTTTGTAAAGAGTATGCGGTGTTACTGAGAAATGTGGCTCGCTTTACATTTGGTCTCGGCGTTTTCGTGGCAAACTGATGAGAATCCTTCGGAAGTCTGTTCTCCAGCTCTGTTCGAAGGTGTTGTTGTTCGTCACCTACCTAATTAATTTCATTAAATTCAAGCTTTAGTTTTTTATCAGACGTGCACGCGCGATGCCACCACTCTCCTGTCGAGGAAACCAGAAACAGTTTCGTGTTCGTCATTATTGTCTATATCACTTCGTAGCTGCGAAAGATGCTGTGCACTAGATGGGTTTCTGACGTCACTAATTTTTCTGCTTTCACTTTGTAAAAATAAAGGAAAAAAAACAAAAAAATGCAAGATAGCGGTCTTCGAAAGAGCGAAGAAATACTATTTATATAAATGGCTATTTTTTCCGATGCATCTAATAATTTGTTTGGTTATTATAGCCTTGAAACCACATCAGTGGTGGTGGTGTACGTTGGAACTTGTGTGGGCTTCATTGAGCGTAATAGCAACACAATAACCTCTTTTACTTTTGTCAATTATCCTGCACATTCTTTGTTTTGAATTTTCTTCTCGATTCCAACTTCACCATCCGTGAACAACAGAAACAGAAACCTCTCTCAACTAAATAAAGTAATTATGAATTGGCTAAACTAATTACAAGGCTTGCTGTTAGAAATATATTTATCTTATTTTAATTAACTTATTTATTTTGTGATAAAATTTTAGGTAGGTGGCACAAACTGCTTTGTCTTCGTCAGCAGGGTCGACGAGTTCAAGAACGATAACTCTTACAGGCTGCAGTCCCCATGTAAGCCATCTTGTTTTTTTGTTTGTTTATTTTCTGTTTGTGTTAGAAAGCCTTAAATCAGATAAACGTCAAATACTTCAGCCCCTTTACATGGTGTTCTAACTTGAGGATAAAGATTAATTGCTTTGTGTTTTTTTTTGTTTTTTTTTTTAAATTATTGGTTGTTATAGTCTATGTGATAGAGAGTCCCGTCCTGTAAATAAAATCTGATATCCGAAAAGAAATTCTTACCGATTTATAAAGGTAGTTAAAAATGCAAATTCATCTTTCATCGAATCTTTTTTGTTTTGTTTAAGACGATCTTTAGCCATATCCGTGTTTGCTGGATCCGCAGTCAAAACAGGAAGAGGAAGGGCACTCACAATGGACGTCCCCCCCGAACTTAATCAATGACGTCATTGAACTTAATTAAGGCGTACCTGCTGGTAACGAGGAAGCTACGTAAAGTGGTTTGTCCGCTTATCCATCCAAGGAGATATCAGTGCACGATAATATTTGATATGGTATATTATTAGACTTCTGCATATTTATTTATACCTGTTTAATAATTTTAATGTTCGCCTGTGAATAAAAAAACAATGAGATGTTGCGAGTCCGATACCTGTCACCTCTAAAAATGTCCGGAAGCAGACATCCTCGAATTGATAACAGCCCAAAGCCGGTTCGGTTTACATCCATGACACCTGTACACGCATCGTGATGAAAGAAACAGGTGATACTCATAGTTCAAACATCGACTCAGAAACTGTTACACCGAAGATACTGGCAAATTAATTCGTGTTCAACTTTCTGGAAGGTTTTAGATTTATTTAAGAGACTTTGTAATATTCTAAGTACCAGACTCCCCCAACCACTTTGTAGATATTACTCTATGTTTGAAAAAAAGGTGAGCAATTTTATATGATGGTTCCAGTAGAAAAAGAAATTAAAAAAAAAAAAAAATTGGTTCGTTGTCTAGTTCTCTTATAACGAAGGGAAACTTTGCTCTTCACGCACAACAGAACGCCATGTAGCAGCATGCACAACTATGACGTACACAAAGCTGTCTCTGATCTCCATACTTAAATGAAAGATATCGAAAGTCTAAAATTATTGTAGTTTCTCCGTAAACACTTTTCTGTATATTTAATTGTGAAGAAATTCCAGGAAATTTTTAATATTTCGACACTTTTTAAAGATGTGTGGACGACGCCATAGCTCTCTTGTAAAGAAAACTACAAATGACTCGATGCCTATCATAGATGTGCCTGGCGTTGTAAGGCATCCGTGACGCCATAGCTCTCTTGTGAAGAAAACTACAAATGACTCGATGCCTATCATAGATGTGCCTGGCGTTGTAAGGCATCCGTGACGCCATAGCTCTCTTGTGAAGAAAACTACAAATGACTCGATGCCTATCATAGATGTGCCTGGCGTTGTAAGGCATCCGTGACGCCATAGCTCTCTTGTGAAGAAAACTACAAATGACTCGATGCCTATCATAGATGTGCCTGGCGTTGTAAGGCATCCGTGATGCCATAGCTCTCTTGTGAAGAAAACTACAAATGACTCGATGCCTATCATAGATGTGCCTGGCGTTGTAAGGCATCCGTGACGCCATAGCTCTCTTGTGAAGAAAACTACAAATGACTCGATGCCTATCATAGATGTGCCTGGCGTTGTAAGGCATCCGTGACGCCATAGCTCTCTTGTGAAGAAAACTACAAATGACTCGATACTTATCATCCTGGGTGTCATTAACAGAACGAGGTGGATCAGGCTCTCGGGATGGTCCAAGGAGTGATGACGCAGACTGCCGTTGGTTTCCGTTACAATGTTCATCGCCATGTCATTTCTAACAAGAAGATATTGTCAGACTGGCCACTCGATGAAGAGACCTCGTTCACGTGGCTCAGTAGTTGCATATCCCCGTCAAGATCGTTATCTTCTCACCATCGCCAGAAGAAACAGCTTTTGAACAGTGCAGTAACTCCAAAATGGCTTCCAAAAAGCAACGAACTATAGAAGGTGTGGCTTTCACGGTCTTCGGACATAGATCCAATTGAATATATTCTGATATCCCAAAGAGGCGTGTTCGTGGCCGCCAAGTCTCTTGATCGGCTGGTCTTGATCGAAGAACGGCACAGCATTGCACAACAACAGATGGATCGTTTGATTTGGTAAATACCAAAGTGTAAACAAGCTTGTATGGGGATCAATGATGGTCAGACATTATTAAAACCTCTTCTGCTAATGTCACGCCTGTGATCATTTTCAGACACTCGTCCTTGCGATTTTTCACGCTCACTTCCCACAGTTTATCTCCCTTCTCCCATAAATTCAACGTAGCTTATTAACACAAAGTGTTTTGTAGATAGCATAAATCAATAAGCAGGTCCTCAGAATTGGTAATTTCTTGTAATGTTAGCATTATAACTAAATAATAAATAGAGTATTTTTGAAACCGTGAAAATTATATAAGTTTTAAAAATAAACTGTTTAGTTTAGTTTATAGATACAGACACCTGGTGGCCACTCTATCAGGACCTTCGTACAAAAGCCATAACACCGTGTAGCATAAAAATCCACAGGTGCTTTGTCCTGAAAGATATCCCTAGTTAGTCGTTGGTATTACACAGTGAATAGAATGAGGTATGCGGAGGATCGTGATGGTGGGTGCATCTTTCAAGTTCATTCCACAGATGCTTAGTTGGAATGAGATCTATAGATTGTGCTGGCCATGGGAGATGTCTGAAATCTCCGCTGTTTCTCAAACCATAAACACAAAATGTGGACATGGCGGATGAAAGCGTTGTCATCTCGGAAGTGATCATCGCCATCAGGTTACACGTGAAGCATTGCCGGATGATCGGAAATAATGCTGAAGTGAGTTTTGTAATTTATTCTGCCTTCCAAAGGGATGAAGGGGTCCGGAGCAGAGGTGGGGAACCTTTTCGTGTTGGAAGGCCAAGGTCGCATTCAAGAAACTTCGATTAGATATACTTCAAAATGTACACTATTTTGTAAAAATCTAACTATGACTATGTACTAACTTCGAAAAGTGAAAAAAATCTGTTAATTCTATAGTTAACGAACCTTTTAATGACTTTGTTGTGACTGCTTTTTGTTGGAAAGCACTTGGATATTTGGTTGCAACATGGAGGCCCGCAGTTTCAGCTGATCGTGGTTGCGCCGGTCACGTGGAGAAGTTAACGTGCATCCCAGAGTCACATTAGAACTAACTCACGAGCGCAACAGGTGTCAAAATGGCCCCTTATGACTTACTAATGTTTTAATTGTGGTCGTCAGTCGGGTAGGACTATTTCGTTGAATCTTCTTTTACTCTTTGGTATTTTAAATACGCTCATTATAAGATTAAAATTAAAAAAAATAATAAAAGACAAACAAAAACATATTAAAAGAAATAAAAGGACTTGTTCAGCAAAATTTGGATCCATCCAAAAGGCCGCAGGTTCCCCCCAACCCTGGTCCAGAGTATGCTAGTGAAACACGCCTCAAATCATGATTCCATCACCAGAGACCTGGGCAACCGGGAACATACACGAGAGGTCCGGCGACTTGTGCGGCTTTCTCCAAATTTGTCTGACTCCATCTGTACGAAAAAAAGGACTGGCACGAACCAGACCACATCACTTCCCCCCCTGCATTGACTTCAGCCTAATATGTCTGCGTTTCTCGCACCGCACGAGACGGCTTTTTACATCGGTAACTATGATCAGTTAACTGTGCAATGGTTTCCCACTTGCAAAGTGCTTTCATCGCAACGTTCTTCGCAACAGCTGGAGGTGGATGGGGATTTCCTTGCATTGCACGTCTCTCTGTCAGTTGGTCTGTTGTTTGAGGATGGCCGGACCCTGTTTGACCGCCTCTCTCTCTCTTATCTTTCAGTAACTACGTGTTCGCAGCCACAATCCTCCCTCGCAACAGACATTTTCTTCAACTTTCGTCGTTGCTGATAAACTCGAATGACCGATCTCTTGGAGCAGCCCACCAACAAGACCCATCTTGGCCACTGTGGCACCTACTAGACGTGGAGCCACTATCATACCTCTTTTGAACGCTTCCTCCATATCTTTTAGACGAGCTGCAAATTTACTTGTTCAAGTCATAGGGATAACCAGTCATACCACGTGCTTAACCTAATTTGCATTTCCAGCTCAGGTCAGGTTCAAGCATTAATGGGTAGAGATAGGTTGTAATAAAGTGACCAGTCATCGTCTACAAAATGAAATTGCATTAGCAAATCACTTCATGTCGTTAACAAATATATCTTGTGAGAACTGTAAAACCAAAATTTCGTAATATTAATGGCTAGGTCTACTCGAAGAATGTCTACTGAGAAAACTAGTTGACCGCAACGTCAGTATGACCAAAGCATAAATGTTTGCTTCTTACCCGGACATTCCATTCATACTTTCTCTCCCCCCCAACCTTTTTTGGAAGAATCGAACGTTTCTTGAAAGACCAATCAATTAATACTATTAACAAAGCTGATGACATAATTACAAATTAACTAAAACTCCAAAAAGTGGGCGAACAGAAGAAATTATCCTGACAAGTTGAAGACCTGCATCCATAAAAGAAATGTTTCTTTACCATATCTGTTGGGAGGATTACGAGTTATAATGGTTTCCGATTATATATATAAATGAAGTTTTTTATCCACCCTCTTTCTCATACAGTACAATTAAGCATTTAGAAATTTTCGACAAGAAAAACTGAACTCCATTTTTTACTGATTTTGTTTCAGGTATCATTTTAAAAAATTTCTTAAAAATGTTTTATATATGTAGTTTCCCATCACAGGTCTTTTTTGTTGTTTTTTTTACTACAGAGATACTTTTTCGAGGTGTTCCTAATATTGTTAAACGTGATTGGCCAATCGGTGTACATACATACATATATATATATATGTGTGTGTGTGTGTGTGTGTGTGGGAGGGATTTTTTTCCAGTCAAATTATAGGTAAATGGGTATCAGATTTTTTCAGGGTTTTTATTTCACAAGAAAAAGAAAAAAAAAGAAAGAAGAAGAGAGGGCAACAACAATTTGAGAGAATAACAACAATCATTGTCTATCATCCATTTCGAAAACTGGCGCGCCCCCTGGCGGCGGTGTCGTTAATTTTAAAACAACGAGGGAAGGAGTTGTCGTCACGTGACAGGCAACAACAACAACAACAACAACAAAAAACACACACACACACACACAAAAAAAAACAACAACAAAAAAATCCGGCCGAGGAAAATGCTGGAAGCAGACGTGGTGGACCTGGAGCCGACGGGGCTGGTTTCCCATCGTTTGAAGAATCTGAACCTCGGCCAGAAGTTGTCCGACACGGAGCGGTCGAGCAGGGTACGTGTGGTCATCTTTCTTCCATGTTTGTCCGCCGAGATACTGACGGCGTCTCTCCCTCCGTCCATTTTTCCCTCCTCCTTTCCGGTGGCGGACGGGGGTCCGTCCCCCTCCTCCTCCTACCTGTGACTGCCGTCTATTCTTCCCCGTGGGTGGCGGCTGAAGCCGTCGTCCCGTGGGTGGTTGGGGGAGGGGAGGTATTATTATTATTATTATTATTATTATTAGTAGTAGTAGTAGTAGTACTAACAGTGGTGTGAATGGTGAACCCAGTTGTTCCTGCGCCCGGCCCGACCCCCGTCAGGGGAGGCTGTCGTTACCCCTTCCTTCCAGTGACGGCGATGATGGCCGTGGATATTAAAACCGGGGACCGTTTACACGAAGACGACGAAATGTGGGTCGTGTATTTTTCCATAATAACTCTCGTCGTCGTCGTCGTCTGTAGCCGACCCCCCACGCCCGCCGGGTCTCTCCTCGAACAGGATTTACCCCCGGCTCCCTGTTGTCGGACCGCCCGTAGTAGGAGAGGAGGGACGACATGACGGGAAGCCGCGTGGTGCTGGTCGCCGTCGTGACTCGTCCTGTCGCTCCGTCCGGCACCAAACCGGGGAGAGAGGGGGGGGGGCGGGCGGAATATTTGGAATTTCTCTCGAGCTAATGGTGTGTGTTCCGAGTCCCCCTCCCCTCCCCTCCGTGGTCTTTTGTTCGCCACCGACGGAGCTACTCGCTCACGTGGCGTAGTTTTAATCCTTTTAAATTTTTGCGGACACCCCCCCTCCCCTCCTGTCGCTTCGCTCACAGCCGTGTCTGGCCAGATTGACAGGTGTTGTTGTTGTTGTTGTTGTCCCCCCCTACCGCTAGAGTTGTGTGTGACGAGGTGTCGTCGGTCGCCCTGGCCAGACCGAGGTAGTTTGGGATAAAATGCCTCACGCGCCGCTTCTCAGCCGCTCGCGCCGACCCTCGGCAGCTGTTCTGGAGAAAGAAATAAAGGTAAGTGGCCGGGAGACGGAGGGAAGTGGGGGGGGTGTAGCCCCCCCCCCCGGACGTGTTTCACCTGCAAAGGTCCACCCTGTCCGTCTGTCGGGGGGTCTCTTCGCCCGCCCTCGAACTAGTAAAGGTGGGTGTTTGATGCGATCTAGGTTGATAGAAAGAAAGAGAAGAAAAGGCTCGGGGCTTTGATCGCAGAATATATATATATATATATATATGTGTGTGTGTGTGTGTGTGTGTGTGCCTCTGGTTTTAAAAAAGAGGAGAGAGAGAACCAACTTTAATAGATGTAAATCGAGATTTAAAAAAAAACAATCAAAACAAGTTCCTTCGGTCCAGCCCACCTGTTCCTTTACGGTTGAATGACTAATTTAACTCCAGCAACTTCATTGCAGTTCCTTAAGAGGAAAGACTAATCATACTTACCTGGTGGTTTATTGATGTGAAGTTAGTTTCATTCCGGTTTCAGTGTCTGGAAGGTATGCTTGATGTATAGGAGATAGGTCGAATAAGGATCTGCATGGGGGCCAAGCACATGGCACAATATGTTGATGTTTGTACAGTGTCAGGAATTTGTTAAACTTCTGGAATTATACGGTAATTAATACAGATGCTGTGCATAACTGAGTTTGCACCATTCATGCACTGTGATGCTTGTTTATTTGACGTGCTGAAAGCTATCAAATAGTAAGTAATTTAGAGAAGTCAGAGGTGTTGGGTGGTCTCCGCTGTAGTGTTTGCTAATTCCTGTAGAAAATAGGCATCTTCAACTAAAAGGCCTTCTGTATATTCAGGCATAATCATACCCGATCTGTACCCGGGTATCATGCTGAAGATGAAGTCGAATGATCTCTTTTGAGGATTGTTGCCAGATGTGAGGTACAGTTTACTCCTGTCATTAGAATAAGTCAGGATGTCATAGTTAAAAAGAAAAACACGTTTTCTCTCATCTTCCTCCCTTCTTTTGTTCCCAAATGAAGCTTGTCTTTGAACAGGATTCAGAGCAGATGGTTACAATTTTATCTGTTAAGCTGTGGAGATTGAGAGTAGTTTTAACTATTTTAGACTGATTTCATGAATTTAAAAAAAAAAATTGTAACTGTTTAAATATCAGCTTAAACATTAGTCATTCTGCATATTTACTTTGGATCCCAAAATATCTGCTGTACAGATTTGTTCTATTAGTTTTTTTTTATATGTATGTATATATATTTATAAAGACCTATACTATACTTTATGCATATATCTAAGTTTAAAAAAAAACAAAAAAAATTGTATAGTACAGTTACATAACCTGTAATTTTGACTTTAACAGTTTATCTCCATGTTAGCCATTAACTTAATAAAACTACCAAAATTAAATTTGTATTGAATACTTTAGGAAGAATTGTTTTTTTAAAATCGTGTTGGCATAATCAGATAAATTTAATATTCATGCATATTATGTATAATTATATATTTTTTGTTCATTCGGAAGATTATTTTAAAAAAATTTAATAAGAAGTACTGAGCTGAAATGATTTCTGACTGATTGGATCTCTGGATCTTCATTAGTTAAAGACCTAAAGTCTGTGAAATAACAAAACCAGAATCAATATCTGAGGAAATATTCTGACGGATCTTGGATGTGTTATTTTTTAATATACATTTTTTTCTGCATCTTCCATTTTAATTGACAAATGTAAATATTACTCTGTAGTTGACTAATAACAATTTTTCTTACAGTGAGTTATTTTATTTAGAGTTACATTTTTATTTGGCATTTGTTTTAAAACATTTGATGCGGTTTTAATAAGTGATGCTGATCTGCGTGGCAAAATGAGAATTAGTGAATAGGGTGAACATATTTAAAATCTTTCCTCATTTATTTTACTTTCTTATTTAACGTGGAAACAGGCCTGAACTAAAAAAGATTGCCTGACCTTTTGGCACCCATTTTTAAGTCTGTTTATCTATCAGTAGACTCTAAAGTTATCTTATCACTAATTGTCAGTGGCTGGTTTAAATTTTCTAGAGAGAAAATCCAGAAATAGGCAGAAGAGATAGAGAGAGAGAGAAATCATACAATTATATACCATCTTCAAAAGAGAATGTAATTAAAAAAAGTAACTTTTTAAAATTTTTTTTTTCAAAGAAATTGCTATAGTGACTTTTTATTGGTATTATTATTTTAGAAAAGTGAATTAAGATTCTGATTTTAGTGTGAACTCTTGGCCATGAATCCTATATTATCCAAGAAGAAGTAAAAAAAAAAAAAAAAGAAAAACACTGTGACCAGAAGGAATATAAGGCCGCATTTTCAACTGAAGCAAAATTTTTCAGTTTTGGATATGGTAGGACACATTTAGAGAAACATTCAACAGATTTTACCAACATATTGATATTTGGTTCCTAAGACAGCAAACACTCCAGGCCTACATCAGGCGGTCTGGTTTCTCTTGCTCTTGCAGCACCAGCCCATCTGCATGAGTTTCTTTTTCCTGTGGTAATCAGAAGATTTCTAATAGGTTCAGTCACCCTTTTTGAAGTCTGCAGTGTGGTTGGGTTGGCTTTTTATGTAGACCTTGACTAAGGTGACATGCACTTCTCACTTGCTTAGAAAAGCTGCCATTTGTCGATTTCACGTAAGCAATACAGCATCAGAAAATAAACTGAAATAACAATGAGGTAAACCTATTGGGGTCTTGGGTTTTGCTGTTGAAAAGAAAAAAAAAGAAAATAAACAATATTCCAAAACATTTTCCCTGGTTGTGCTATCAAGTAACTACTCATAGGTCTAAAGGTTTTAACATTTAGTCATGTTATGTTTTTTAAACTGAAAGGTTTCAGAACATTGTAGCAACTGTAACTTAGTGACAGTAATGACAGATCACGTCTAGATTCCAGACTGCCTTATTTACTGGATCTGGCTTCAGCAGAGAGTCAACCTATTTTCTTTTCTAATTTCCCCAAACCAAAGAGTTATGCATCAGTGATGTACCAGAAATTATTAACAGTGTAGTTTTGGGTTTATGGGAAGTTTGGCAAGAGAGTGGATTGCTAACAGGTGTTTTTAAAAGTTAAAAGACAAATGGAATAATTCCATGTATTTTACTATTTTGAAGAGGACCTTCTAAAATTTAATTGGACTGTGTTAATAAAAAGGAAATAAATAAATATCCAACAGGTTCAGTATTTATGTTTGTATAGTGATAAATAAATTAAGATAAAAGTTCACCTTGATGCTGCTGGAGGAAAAAAAGAAATAGCTTTGAAAATTATTTTATCAGTCTCTTTAGGGACTAAAGTAGAATAATCTGCACATAAAAACATTTTGGAATCCATGTAAACAGTATGTTTATAGGGACCATTTGCTCATAAGGTTTTCTCTTTGTGGTTCTCTATCGATTATTGTATACATTGGATTGACTATGATTTAAAAAAAAAAAGTTATGTGCAATTTGCATGATACCTGTCTAAATTTTCTAGATACCTAGGATTTAATTTGTCTATTCCATTGTTTTATTTTGGTGGTACTTTTGTTTACATTGACTTGGAGAAAGATGAACAAACTAAAAGCACAAATCATCAACATCTTTTACATTTTTTCTTTAGTTTCTTTCTTACAGCACTGTGCAACCTTAATGCATTGTCTTTGCTCTTTTCCCTCTAGTACCACAGATTTTGATAAATAGCATCTTATTCTAAAAAAAACTACTGTTCATGACTAATTTTTTTCAGTTAATTTGAAAGCTACCTTATAGTATCTTATCATTTTTCCAAGGTGAAAAGTAAATATTTTTTAAAAATTTGACTTCACTCAGGATGTGAACAGTATTTGATCTAATCACTTTAGTTTTTAGACTTGGGAAACCAGTTTCTCTTTTGCACTTGGATTTTATTTGGACTAGAAACTATTCCTTATTCATTCTTGTTCGTTGTTTTAAACAAAAATGTCATTGTAATAGGTAGGTGTGAAATGTTAAATGATTCCGCTCTATATAGCAAAATTTACATTGTTCAATTCTAAACAGGCAAAACTTGTCGACTGAGGGTGGACCATCATTGGTAAATTACTTCATGAATAAAGAACTCTTAAGTTTTAATATTCAATGAGTTTCCTTACAAAAATTTCATTTAATAATGTATTGGAAATAGTATTAAAATGAAACAAGGTGGAAAATGTGTTCCTAGAGAGAGGGAGAGTTTTGTTTCTCATTTGGGAGAAGGGCAAGAAATTATTGGAATTAGGCACCAAAAAAATCTATCTGCAGGTGAGTTCATTTCTTGATGGATGGAGAAAGAATAGTCACAAATGTCTAAGTGTGATTAATCATTTCATTAATGCTACATTGTGCTAGTATGAGATGTGTGCGTGTGTATGTAGGGTGTTCCAAAAAGATGTACTTTTTTTTGTTCAGCCTAGTAACCAAAAATACTGCTGGATAAAATTTTTTGCTTTATACATTAGATAACCCTAAACAAGCTATACTAGGTGTTCAAAATATTCATCATCGGTATCCATGCAGGATGTGCTTTTATGTGAATAGCTATTGAAGCATCAACAATTCTGTTAGAGTTCATGGATGGTAGGTAGTTTTGTGGTATACATACACCTTGTCCTTCAACACACCCCCTCCCTCCACAGGAAGCATTCTGGTGGTGAGAGAGATCTGGAGAGCATGGTGGGTATTCAACTAGTCTACATCACTCCATTTTTCAGTAAAACTTTTGTCTAAAAGTACCCATACATTTTTTCTACATGCTGTAAATGTGATGTCAGGGTCACGGTGTTGTATTGCAAGCACCAACATCCATGAGCTTCTGGATGAAATGTCTCAACATTAAGACAAAATATTTTTGTGGGGTAACTTGTGGAAATGTGTATACAGAAACCTTATATGCAATAGACTCTACAAATTAGGTTTGCAATGGTGTATTTCAGTGATGGCTTTTTTCTTTTTATACTTGTGCCAAATTAATTCATGGTTGCAACACACCGTGAACCTCTCTCTGAATCCTCCAGAATTATTGAATTTTTATCTTATTTTACATCACTACTGTTTATTGCATCCAGAGAAAATAATCTGATACACCTTCATGACACTTTCAGATGAACAGGTTGAGCAAATATAATTCAAGCCCAAAAATACTCAACTAATTTGTTTTAATTTATTTTTCCTTTCGCGGATGCAGCACACTAATTCTCCACAAATGCTATAATAAAAGTAAAATTCTGAAGCATCGTTTTTGATTGTGTAAACGATTTTTTCTTTTCTAAGAAAAAGATTTAAAATGGTCTCAAATACTGGTTATTTAGAAAAATCATGAGACATCATTTTCAGGATGTTGTTCCTTAACGACTTTGACTACTATTTTGTTTTTAAAATGAAAAATATGCATAAACAATTCTTTAAAAAAATATAAAGAAATGGAACTTAATTGAATAGAACAAATTCTGTTCATTGAGTTAAAAAAAAAAAAGTAACTTCGTAATTAGGTGAACAATTAATAGTGTTGGAGATCATATGATGTTTCATTGATTTTAGATACTTTATAATTTCTGTCCAAGATGATTGAAATTTCATCTTAATTGTACTTCGTTGGTGCTGCTTTTGTTTTGACGGCATGTCGGTGCAATTTCAAATGCAGCAATCTTATTAAGTTATGAGCTTGTGATGTTTTCCTGCAGATCTTGGTTAGAATGGCTTGACATTTCTCCAAAGAACTCTTGCTCAACTACAGAAAGTGTACAAGTTGCCTTCCTTACATTTACATTCAGCAATGTCAGACTAGACGCTATTACAAAATGAGACCCCCTCCTTATTAAGGCTGAATTTCCATGTGTGTGCTCTGTATTTTTTAATGTTCTGATGAATTCCTGAAGAAACACTGATCTGTTTACTTTTATTTCAGGATTTTTGGGTAAATTTTAATCTCTTTATTGTTGAAACTAAAACTACTGCAGAATAACCTAACTGACTCATTAAAACAAAATACTAAGCATTGGGAGAAAAATGTGAACTCTCTTAATGCAAGAGTTAACCAACCATAGCATTGAAAGATTCTGCTGTCTGAATTTAAAGTCAAGCAGAAGTGGTGGGGGGAATGATGTAGGTTGTTGCACATTTAGTAAGAGTTAGGCAAGATGAAATAGTTGTTGAAATTTTGTTTTTGGTAAGTTATGTTTGTGTTCTGCCTGCATTATAGATAAATTTTAAAAATGAAAAAAAAATTGCCTTTTCATGTTTTTAATGCATGATTGTTTTTTTTTTTGTTTTGTTTTTTCTTGTAGTAGTGTCAAAATCTGTCCCAGGGGAAGACAAGAAACCGAGATACACGTGTTGTTTTTGGTATGGCTGGTTTTCCTTAAACTCTTGACTTTGAGGAGGGCAAATTCTTTTTTGTAGTGGGTAAAGCAGATGACGTTTTGTAAATTGGTGGCCACTAGTAGGTCTCAGGAGGAGTCGTATTTGGGTTACTTCACTCTTTTGAACATCTCCATTGTGGTATTTTATTTGGTCTTTCAGGAAAAGTGGTTGTATAAAAAAAGCTTACGACAACTTAAAGTTGTATGGCCTGGGAGGAATCTTTCAAGGGCATCCAGAATAGTAAGATTTGCTCTTTTATTCCATAACACCATTGATTCTCTTGGGTTTTTTCCTTGCACTTTTAGAAGCATGCTTTTCTTGTTTGACATAATTTCTAAGTGTTTGTAACTGAAATCAGTAAACTTATTTGAATGTTCAGAGGCATATAAGGTATATTCATACCTTAGAATTTTCTTCTAACCATTTTTGTGCCATTTGAAATGTTTATACACTGCCCTGCTGTATTTAAGTGAGAACCTTTTAAAACAGAGGTAACATCTATTGTGATAGGGTTAACTATAGTGTATATATATATGTATATATATAAAGGAAGGAAATATCAAATAAATCAGTATTTTGATAGAATCTGAACCTTTTTTAGGTATGGTTCAATAAGGTTCCACTTAGTCCATATTTTGCCACAGATGAGTTGGCATCATCTTTAGTGCATTATTTGCATTAATGGATAATGGATGTGTTGCTTGTAGTTGTCAGTCAAGGTGATCCTTGTATGCTCTTTAGTGCTTGTCTGAGTTCTGAGATAAGATGTCATGCCTTGTTTGTATGTTTCAGACATTTCTGAAGGCAAGGAAAGTCTCTCAACTTTCTTGTAGGGTATCTCCAAAAATTGCTATAATATCTGGTTGAAATAGTAGCAAGATGTTGCTTTCAAGGATAAAAATGTAAGCTGCTAAATTAAGTATTCATCTCTCAATGAATACTAGTCTGTCTGTCTGTCTGTTTTTTGTGGTTTGTTTTTTTGCAGGCATTCAAAATTGCCATCTTGACCATCACTAAGCAGGCCAGAGTGCATATCCAGATCTGTTCTTCATCTAGGGGCAGCCACTGGAAGCGAATTGTTGTGATTTGAACTCATCAGAAGAGATTGGACTGCCAATAATACAAAAACATTACCTGCTGGGCACTTTTGTGGAAAAAAAAAAAAAATTGCATTGCACATGGGCTTTTGTAAGCTGAGGGTTCCACTGAACCACTAGACTATAGTATCCAAATGTAAGGAGAACATGTTGCATTCTTTGGTTCCAGTTCGAAAATGAATATCTGCACTGTCTCTATGGAATATGCTTCCAGTGGTTTGTTGAGGATATTGTCCTGGTCTTTTAGGTGGTGTTGAGCACCAGTAACACATGAATGGCAAAACTGCGCATTGTGACGCACAACCATCTGATAGTCAAAGGACGCTGGCAGTCTGTCTCTTACTTTGACCATAGTTTGAACACCTAATTATACAAAGTTGTTAATACCCTAGTCATTGGATGTTCTTGGCATACTGTTTGTCCATGCATGGCTACATTCTAATGGACCTTTATACCAATAGCTTTAAAGGGTTGTGTAAAATGAGATATTTAATTGTTTTAAAAAGGTTATTTTAATGTGGCAGGGCAGTATAATTTGTTTTTTTTTTTTTGAAAAGTTCTTTTGTTTAAAGGAACATTTAATGGAAAATGAAGATTAAAAAAAAAAGAGGAGTCAAATGTACACTTTCTTCCTTGATTTCTCACCTGAAGCTCTTTTTCTGGTCACTTACAGCTAGATTACTCAAGATCTATTTAGTGTTTTCACTGGGCTTTGATTCGAGAGCCAAAGGCCCCCTCAAGTCAGTATTTATTTTTTTTATTTTTAAAATTAAAAGTGACTGCTGTACTGTTCATTTGTATAATTTTTTTTTCAAAATTAAACATTTGAAGATAACAGAATATAAACATGAGAATTATGTTTGCACAGATACTATAATATAGTTTCCAAGCAAACAAAAAAATAAATTTAAATAAAATCTTTTATTTGCTGACTTATGTGTTTAGTATTCCTGCCTGGCTACCAAACAAAATTTAAATATTTAAATACAGATGTAAAACTCATTTGTTTTCTAAACAGGTTTTAAGAAAATAGTTTATATTTCATCTATGTTAAATATCTATTTTTGCACTTTTATTTTGACTGGTAAAATAAACAAACAAATCTATAGGAAGAATGGCATTTGTTTTAAAGTACTACCAAAGCATTTTTTTAGAAGGTGTGTATACTGTAATTAAATGCAGTCTTATTTGCTGATTGTACTTAATATTCTTATAGAAATAAAAGCAATAATACAAATTATCCAGTTTATTTATTTTTCTGGCTAGTAGTATTGTTGTTGGTTCTGGCCTTTTAATAAACTGTACATTTGATATGCAATTGTTGCACCTGCAGAATGTGTTTGAGTTGGACATCAGTTATGCAAGTGAAAAAAAGCACTGGCAGTAAAGACTACCCGCATTCAAGCAGGCCGCCAGGTGCTGCTGTATCATGTGACAAGAGTGGACGAACTGATTCAAAGTGTTTTCGTATTCCCATGAGAGAGTGTGAGAGAGAGAATAAAATCATTAGTTTCAACTGATTGGTGGGCTTCCTGTAGTTAATTAGGGAATCATTACTTTCATCAACTCCACTGCTTGGTGGTTTGGTGTAAAGTGTCGTTCACTTGCTACTTGTGGTAGTAGCTGAGTTTTAGTACCTAATGGCATGGTCTCACCTGTTTTTCAGTCTCTGTTGTACCAGCCTGTTCTGCATGGTTTTTCTCTCAGCATTTAAGTTTCTTTTATTAATCAGAAGCACTTTTGCATTTTTGTTTTGTTTGGACAACAGGAGGTGCTTTGGGCATATCTATGATGGCCATTGTTTCTGGTGCCATGCAATTTCCCCTTTCCCACCCAACTGGTTCTGGGTTACAAACTTTAAAATTACAGTATGGTACACTAGCAGGTTGATGGTGTTCTGATGTGACCAAAGTAGGTAAAAGAAATGCTGTTTTATGTATCTAAACCACCTGCTACAGAAGATAGCAAACATTGGCTTGTATTGAACTAGAATTAAGTATCCATTGTACCCTTATTCAAATAGCAGGATTTTTTTACTTAGCGGGTAAAAAATCTGCCAGCCAGATAATTAAAAGCAAGGTGATATCGCATCAAGTTTTGTTTTCCTGAAACACCTTTTAAAATTACTGTTACAGGAGAAAATGACAATCTGGTTTTCTGTATCTGAAAGATTTTTCTTTGCTTTTTTGTCCGCAGCTCTGAATCAGTGATTACACAACATTAAATGTGGCCATTTTGACAGATCTGTTTATTCATCAAGTATATTGTACAGTTTTCCTGGTGCTCATGGGATTTAATTTCTGAACGGCTTTCTTGTGGTTCAGCACTATATTTATTATAGGATATTTGTGCTAGAACAATATTTATAAAGTTAGAAGCCAAGTGAGTGTTCATGTTAAATCCTATTTTAAAAAAAATGGCAAAATTTCAAGTTGTATTTTATAAAATCTTTTGCAGTAAATGTATGGAATCATCCTCATGGGTTTGGTATAAATATCTTGAGAAAATCTAGCAGAGGTTTGTGGGGATAATCAGTAGTTTGCAATATTCTTCAAAGATGTTTGATACCTATTTGGCCAATATACACTTCAGGAATGATAAGTTTGAAGTATTTAAAGTAAAAATAGGTTTTCTTTATACTTGTGGCAAGTCATAGTCCAGGTAATAGATGGAGAAAGAGCAAGTAATTATTTTTAATTTAAATGTGAATATCTTTCCGTTTCTCTGCCATCTAATTTTAAATGTATATACATATTAGACTTAGCCTAGAAATATCTTCAGGCTTAAAACAATCTCCTCAACCAAATGACTGTTTCCTCTTTATACATTTCTGTAAATTTGTTCCCATGGTTACAAATTGCACTGCTGGCAGTCAACTATAAAAAATATAGAAATCTCTGCTGTGTCTAATTTTTTGAAAACTGTTAATTTATTTTATTATGTCTTAATTGGGTATTGCATAATACTGAAGAAATTAAACATTTGTGGTAATTAAAAACGCTGAAAATTGTAGAAATGCCTGCCCACCCAAATCTATTTGTGTATGCAATGTTTTCTTCCATAACTACATTGTAGGTTATCATTTAAAATGGAACAATTAAAAATGAACAATACAATGCTAAACGATAACAGTAACACAAAATATACTTCTGTATCAGCTGATATTGTACACTGATGCTGAATAAACTATAAAGAAACTCATCAGAGTCTAGTACTTGTGGAGATGGTCTTCAGTATGATATCGTTATGACTGGATGGATTTATATTAGTTAATTGGAAGTATCTATTACAACTACTAACGATCTAACTGAACGCTGGCCACACTATAAGTAACCTCCATAACAAATAATTCATAAATAGTTAGGCTTTACTTTTTAGTATTTAATAAGATTATAATTCATTTCTGGTGTGAATCAAGTGCTACTGGAATAAAAGATTTTAGAATGATAACTGCCATTGCATTAATTTAGCCAGGCAAAATGTTTGCAGGTGAGTTATAGCAACTGACTGATTAGGATGAAAGAAAATGGCTTTTAGGTAGTTAAATGTAACAAGCAGAAATATTAAAATTGTTGCTGTCTGCTTTTGCGTGTTGAAGATGATAATTTTTAAAAAATCCTCCAAAACACAGTATTTTTAAGATTATCTGGCATCACCAATAACTTTTCATTCTTACTTGGCATATGTTTTAATTGTATTGGTCAAGGTCATGAAATCATTTTTTGTCTATAAATCATCCTCTTTATTTTAGTGATTCTAAGTATTCTGTCTGTCTGTTAGGTTTGAGGTGAACATTTTGTCTGCAGCTATGTTCTAACTTTCAGAGATAAAGGGAAATGTCAAACCAGATGTGTCCTCCCCACCCTTATGCTAGATGCCAAGATGATTCTATATAATTAACCTAAATGACTACACTGAAACTAGCAAAGCTTTTATCAAAAAAGAAAGCAATACAGTTATAATAGTCCTATTCTTTATGGCCTTTGCACGTTTGATTTCTGTTCCCCGTAATTCTTAAATCCTATATTCCGTATTTGTTGCTAGTAACCGGTGAGAGATGTTTAAAGAAGATTGGCAGATGAAACTAACTCTTGATTGGTTAGTTCCATAGTTAATTTTTTTTGTTCAAGACAGACCATCCCAAATTGGTTTGCAAATTTGTCTTTAGACAACTTGGTGGACAAGTGTTTGCGATGTAAACCCAAATTTATTTTTACCTTTGTCGGCATGTTTGATTAGGAATCTGATGCAATGATGCAGACGGGTAAATCCATACATTTCTAGATTTAAAAGATAAAAGTAACCATTATTTAAAAATTGGTACCTTCATATTGTTATACAGTGAAAACTAGGTCTTGTTTAAAACTATTAATCTCTAAATCCTTAGTGCGTTGTTGGCTTGGATTTTCATTTTTCTCTTGAACACAGTTTAGTTTTGAAAGCCGTTAATCAGGTTTGATAGAAGAGTAGTTGGAGAGAGAATCCACACAATCTTATTTTAATATGTATGTTTCAAAAAATACAGAAATATTATGCTGCGTTATTTAAATATAAAAGGCACATGCCAAGAACAAATACTTATTTTTTTTTCTTTAACATTTTTTTTTATGATTTGAAGTTTTACCATTTTGGATGGTTCTACAAGAGAAAAAGTTGCACTGAAAACGTGTTGATTGGTTGGATGGGGGGGGGGGAAGAGTTCCTCATTAATTGGCGGTCAATGGTGATATAATTGTTTCTCAAACAATATTTGTAATTAGACTTCTGTGGGAACATGCAAAGATATCTTTTTGGGTGATAGGTTTGCCTATTTCTAAATGGATGAAATGTCTCTCTGGAATATTTCAAGTTCCAGTAAATAAGTCTCACTAGTTTCTTTCCCAAACATTAACTTAAATCATAAAGAAATTTGTTTGTTTTATTACCATGAGAGAGCAAAAACATCTTTAGTGGAAGACTAGTTTCAAAAGTAAAATGTGAGAAGCAAACAACTCTTAAGATGATCAATTGTTGGAGTAGAGGATAAATGAGAGAGACAGAGATCCTTGTATGTTTTTGGTTGAAAAGTATAGCTATCTGTATTGGTGAGCTGAGATGTTAGATAACTTTCACATTGTAGCATTTAACCAGTGCTCCAGAATTTTCTGCTATAGCTTAGTACTGATTAGAGTTTTTTTGTTGGTGGTGGGGAGAGGACAAAGAAGGTCAGTTAAATCTTGGATTTCCATAGGATACGTGTTTCACCAAAGTTATAAGTTAGGTGAATCGTTTCATAGCTTTTATTGGAGAATGTCTGCAAGCAAACAGATTTTTATTTCTGCTTTTCAAATCACATTTAACTCTCTACCTCTGAAGCAGGCAAAAGAATATCCAAAAACATTTTTTTTTTCAAAATTTTATTAAAGAACATTGTTTTAAAAGGCTCTTCTCTCCTGCTTATGGCTCATCAGTTAAAGATAGCCATTTTAGATTGAATATATTTATGCAGAACAGTTTTAGTGACATGATCTAGTTTATCACAACTGTGTCATAGTTTGTGTTCCAGTGTACACAGTCTGATATTCCAATGTATATGTTATGTATGAACAGTTATAACCTCGACATTTGGATAAAGTAAACTATTTTTATTTTTTAAATGTGCTAGTTTGTAGTTCAGCAATGCTAAAAAGGGCCTATCCATGAAGTTGGTTCATTTAATAACTGTTTAATTTTTAATGTATTGTTAAGATTACTCTAACCCACAAAAGAAAAACAAAGCATATTTCTGACTCTCTTTTTTTTATTATTGCCGCATTAAAGAAGAAATAAGTGTTCATGTTGTAGTTTTGTAAAGAGAACAATCATCTTATTTGCAGAATTTATGCAACTGCATTTATTGTTCTAGATCCAAATTTCTACAACTTTGGAAGTGCAGGAACCTCAGGTTATTGTTGCAGAACTGTTGTACGCTTAAATAACATTTTTCATAAAAAGGAGCAGTTTTTTGTTGTTTTTTTTTTTTTTTTTTACTGATGTCACTACATCATAATGCTTGTCTACCACATGCTAAGGGATGCAATTGTTGGAGCATTTTTCTGTTCACTGTAGGCTAATCAGAGAATGCCACAATGCTGTGCTGGATCTTTGTCTAGTGTTGATTGACACGTCACAAATCGGCTTGGCAGTATCTGCCTTGTAATGTGAGCATCAACATGGATGTGTTCCAGAGTGACACAGATGTTTTCTGATGGTATTAGCATTGATGTCGCTATGTTCTTGTAGTGGTACAGCAGCGATTGTTGCCCCACACAAAATGCTTGTAGATGTTGACTAAACTATTATGTAGTAGTCTTGTTTACTGGTGGTGGTTCTTGACCATTCTGTGCAAAATTTGTCTTTGGCAGTTCCATAGCTCAGTAACTTTTGTGTTTGACATTGAATGGATAGGCAACTGCAGATGGATTCATTTACCACAAAGTGTTCTATGGCTTGGTCCAATGTGACCCCCACTTCTTATACTCTCTTATTTACTCATGGGAATTGTACATAATCACCTGACCAAAACATTACTGATTATACATAATATCGCATTTCTCAATCTGCACTTTTTCATGTGTCACTCCTTGACCCATTGCTGTTTTATGCAAACAGGTTAGTGAGGAGGGAATTTTAATATAGGAAAATATACTAATGTCACTAGGTGGTGCTAGTGTTCTTTTACAATTTTTTCTCATGATTTGAATTAATTCTCTTCATTTTTGGTGCTAATCATGTGCTATTGTTAAAAATTCTTTTAGTTTAGTCAGATTTGAATTTTGCAACAAATTTTAAACTCTGGATTTTTATAATTTCCTTGAATTTTAATGAGAAAGCAGATTTACATTAAAAGCTTAAAGGAATTAAAAAAAAATTACCATTGTTATTGAGAAGTAGTGCTTTTTATGAATATTTGGAGTTAACAAAGGCAAATGGTATAATAGTAGATTAATTTCTGTTGACACTCTGTTTGTAAAGCTGGTATATATGGAATACAACTTCTATTACATCATTGGTTGAGTTCAAATTAAACAGAGTGGTCAAAACTGGCTCTTGTAAACAAATGTTGACCTGCTGTCTAAAGGAAAATTAATTTAAAAGGACAAATCCATTTGTCCCAGCAAAAAAAAAAAAAACACAAAAACAATGGGTTTGTGAAAACTTATTGGATTTTGTGTTCCATTTAGTCTTGCACGGCATGGGAATGTTCATGAAGTTGTTATTGGTTAGAAATTGTCTTATGATGACTTCATTATTATCTGCATGAAACTAATTGTTACTTCTGCTAATAAATATGTAAAAAAAACCTACTTTGGAGGAAAAATAGGGCTAAAACTGTGTTACTAATGATTTTTTTTCTTTGAACAAAGGAAAGACTCTTATTTACTTTTTCCAAAAAACTAACCCTTTAACCAGAAAACTAGCAATAAAAACTATCATTGTAAAAAAAAATTTTTGAAATAGATTTTAGCATCAGTTTAGTAAGATGATTATTTAAAATGGTGATAATGAAATAAATGAAAGATAACTTATTTGAAGCCTGCATGAAGAAATAGTTTGGTCTTGCAACAGCAAAACTTTACCATTGTCATTAGCATTACTGGATGAGATTGCAGTTGATGATTAATTCATTGACAATAGATGATGATAAAGAACTGCTGTTGGTAGTGAGCGCTGTTTTGAATGTAGTTATTCGAAAAATATTTATTTGCCATCTTGCAGCATTACAATGTTTCTCCCAGATTGTTCCTCAGACTGCCCATATCTTCTTTCTGAAACAATTCATTTCTATTTTTCTGACTAGGGCCTAAAGAAAATAATGCTTGCGAGGTTTCGTATTGCTTTGAAAAAAAAATTTTATGGGCAAACTTTGTTTTGTAGTTGTTCATAAGATAAAAAGTAATAATTTGCGATGCAGCTGCTTCCCCTGATTGGCTTTGCTTTGGTGTGATTATGTGTATCATCTATCTGTATGTAGATGTGAGTGAGAGACCTAAGAATAAGATGTCCAGATGTAAAAAAATTGCTTTGATTCACTGTCTTTCAGTGAACGGCTTAGCTTAGTCATTGAGCTAATTATTTTTTTTGTATCCAGAAAACTTACAAGGAAGAGCAAATACTCAGCAGTATTGAAAACCATTTTTTTTTCTTATATATATATGTCTCTAATATACTTATTTTGTAAGTGAATTTACTTAGCGTATTGACTTGTACTAATGATTTTGAATAAAAAAATTTCTGTCTCAAAATTTGTGTACCCAAAGTCTTCATTTTTTTTCATTTTCTTTTGTTGATGAGTCATGTTCAGAGTTATTCTTTTTAAAAAAAAAAATATATGAAAGCTTTACCTGTAGTATAAACATTATTTTACACACACTCACACACACACACACTTACTGGTCGAAAATTTAAAGAAAAAGAAGTTTGTGCACAGGTGATATGCAGAATACCTAGCTTCTGATTCATTGTTTGAACAGAGACAGGTGTGTCTTGTTTTTGGTTGTTGTTTCTTGCCAGTATGCTGTACATATCTATGACCTATATTGACCACACATGGTGGTAGTGGTAGTAGCCAGTCAAAAACCAAAATCCCATTCCCAGGAAGTCCAGCTTGATAGCCATTTCTGTGGGAAGGAAAATGGTTTATGCAGGCAACAACTATTGTAACCCTACTACATTGCCATTTTGCCTTCCATGATTATTTTGAAAGATGTGCACTTGAGAATCATATAAATTATATATATACTGTGCACAAAAAAGTCAGTGGTGTTGGACTTTCTCTGCAAAATTTTAGAAATGTCATGTGGATATTTTTTCTAGTGTGAATATTCTATAGTCTGTTCAGAATTTAATCAAATGCAGTTGCTACTGAAAGTGGTTTGGAATCTAGTCAACTAGCAGAACTTGAAAGAGGTCATCTGTTAATGACCAAAAGCAGCTAGGTGCATCATGAGCAGAAGCTCGAAACTTATTAGTGATAACTGCCTACATCAGCAACTCAGACAGGTTCAAGACATCATTGTTTTCTTTAAAACTGTGCAGGAGCACTTAAATGCTGAACATTTATGTGCTAAAGGTTATTTGTCCCTTTATTCATGACTAAAGTGGGGGGGAGACAGACAAACTCACTCACTCCACTGTATGGAAACTTTTCTTTTGAGATGACGCTGCTTTTAATTACTGTATTGTATACTACACTGAATAAAACATTGAGTCATGGTAGAATGAGTTATGATCCTACAACTCTGTCACCCCATGATTTGGATCATATGACAATTTTTGTTTTAAGTATTGTGTGTGATCCTAAATCTGGATAGGTTACACCTGAGAAAGTCCCACCACCAGGTGATAATGATGGTCAGACTAAGCATAAAATCTGAAATAGATGTTTACGTAATGAAGTTAATGAACGTTGAAACTATGGTGCTTAGACAAGTTACTGAGGACTGATAACTAGCCATAGCTGGGTTACTGACTGGAAGTAGACAGATGTATGTCTGCTTAACTAGATGTGACACAGAATGTTATCAGCTAACTTTGGCAGATGTACAAAGAGACTGGTTTAGTTCATGAATGGACCTGGCAGGGGATGCCAAAATTGTATTGACCATCATGACAATCATTATATCACCTATCTGATTTGCTTTAACTGCACTGTCTCAGCATGTTTCATTCAGAGCAAATTGAAGCAGTTCTCTGGGAATTTTATCTCCAATCAGACCGTAGGAAATTGTCTATAATCAGATCCGCAACACTACAGCTGTATTACCTTTAATTTAAAACAAATGTGGAGGATGGATTGCGCTAAGTTTAGTTTGGGAAGTTGGATTTCGTAGCATTGCATTGTTTGAGCATTTTGTCATATTATTAGCAAAGAGAAACCTAGTCCTGGAATTTGTACACTCTAGGTACATGTAATATCTATAGTTTGGTTTTCCTTTGGTTAAAAAAAAAAAAAAATCAGTTATTTGTTAAACTAATATCCAGTTTAGACAATCAATTAAAGAGAAATAACTAATACATATAAATGTACTGTACTAAGTGTACACTTATTTTCAGAAAAAAATCCCAAACAATTCTATAGTGGATTCACCAGTGAAGTATACTACATACACAATTAATTTATCAATAATTGTAGTTAAACATACATTAATATGCAACTTACAAAGTATATACATGACAGAATATGTTACAGTAAGTTTATATTTTGATCATAACATTTTTCATTAAAATAACACTTTGCTTGATGGAAGTTTTATATCTTTTTGATGCCATAGCAATTGAAAAATGTAAAATTATTGAATTATAAAGTGATCAGAGCATCTTTCCAACTGTTCATGTGAAGAACAGTATCATTGATTAAAGTATGTAAGCCCCCTCTACCAAGGTGGGAGGGGAAACAAATGCTTATGTCCAAGTTAAATTGCTCTAGGACAAGAACAAATTTCTATTATTGCACTATTGCATTTTTGATCAGGAATAACCAAGATGATTGCTAGGAAATGCATGTAAAATTTTTTTTTTTTTTTTGTTCATGTGAACTTTGTGGGGGAGACCAGTTCAGACTTTCTAATAATTTATTCCCGTTTTCTCACCGGTATATAACTAGCAGTAGATTGCAGATTTATTGGATAAAGCTCCACCTGGAAGATGATGGCCATCAACAAAACAGCTGGGAAAGGTTGCTTTGATTGGTCAGGATTTGCAGCCCCCCCTCCCTCGTAGTAGGTTAATAAGAAGAAAAGCAGCTAGACTAGATGTGGGAGCAATCAGGATTAATACAATTCAACAACAGCTACCATGTATTATGGTATAGGATGGGAGCTAATTTGAAATCTTTGGCTCGAAGATAAAGTTATGCCTTGGAGAAAAGGTTTACTGAGGGCGGGAGGAGGAGACTGATGGGTCTGTTTTAATGCTCTCTTGGTTTGGAAAGTTAATCAAAAATCGATGGAATTCTTACAAAGGAAAAAGACCGTGCAATTCCATGTCTTGTCTTTGGTGGGGTGGGTGGAGCACTGATTAATAGGTTCAGGCATTAGTATACAACAAAGCAATGACCCCAAAATGCACTTAAAAAAAAAAAAAACAAACCGGTATTTAATATGGATTATAAAAGGAAGTGGATGAATGAATGCTAAGAATAATAAACTGGTTGCACCAAATCTCCAGGTGTCAACCTTAGAAAACTTAAGAATAGGAAGGGTCACTATAATATATTCTGTAGTTGTAGAATGATGTAAGTGTGGATTGAAATTCTTTGCCACCTTATTACTTTAACAATATGTATTTTCTCAGTAATGTGCTTAGGTACATGTTATTATGTACCTGATTGTTTATAAATTTTCACTTATTTTCACCAATGTCTGTCTGTCTGTCTGTCTTTGTGTGTGTATGCAATTTTATAATTCAGTTTGTTATAGAAAAAAAAACAACCAAACTTTAAAGCATCATTGTTGGCAGTAATGGAGAATTTGTTTATTTGATAATGTGAGCACCTGTGTTTGGCTTGTTTTCTGTACTTTTTGTACTTTTAGCCTGTCACTGGGAAAATAAGCATAGAACAGTTGTGCGTGCACTGAAGAACCAAAAAAGAGGGAAGAGATGATGATTATAAATGAGTACGGAAATCTATTAAACAAATTGTGATTTAAAATTTAAAAAAAAAAAAATAGATTAGAGGTGTAAAAAGGCTAAAATTGATGAAATGGAGACATCGGCTTTGGAAAAAAGAAAATCTACTTGTATGAAATACAGCTGCTTAACTACTGGGCTGCCAGGGGTTCAGTTCTCATTTGGGACTGGCTCAGCTTGATGCATATTCCTAATGTGGGCTTTTTCTTTCATTCTTCACCATCTGGTTGTTGGGGGGGGGGGTCCTATAGGCACTGGTTTCCTCCCACATCTGAAGATGATTCTAGTAAGGATTTTTCTGTCAGTGGCAGCGCTAGGCCCTTTTGGTTTAGGATAATGCCCAGACATTGCTATTTTGTCTCTTTTACAGGTAAATTTTAAAATAGTATGCATGCTCCCACACTCACTTGCATACCTAGGAATGTGTGCATCTTGAATCCTTTTCGTGTAATGGCATAGTTATAACTTCCCATCATAGTACTTGGATCTCTTTTTCACCAAAACTCTTCTGTAGCTTGAAAAATGCAGTGTGAAATACAGCGAAGGGGTCAGTATGTATCTCACCCCCCCACTCCTCTTTCCTGATTACTGTACTGATGCAAATGTTGTGTGTTGTCCTAAAAGAGGCTTGAGAACAGATGATGTCTATCTTTAATATTGTTAACTATTATAGCTGTGCAACCTAAGTGTAATAACCATTCCATTATTCTTACAAATTGATTTTTAAAATTATATTGATACACATAGTCACATTGTTTGTATTTAGCAAAACATTTTAAAAGGCAAATCTGGTGTAATCTTGGGACACATGATGCTGCACAAATACTGGAGGCTGAATACTGCTTATGAGTTAATATACTGCATCAAACTACGTAATAAAAGATGTGAACTTTATTTTTCATCTAATAAAGAAGTACGTACATACATACAGTATAGTGCATTAACATGTTTCTTAATTTTAGCTGTTTGCTAATGGTAATTTTCTAAGTTTTTTGTGTGTGTAATTAATTCTCTATCAGGTTCATCTTTGCTCTTTTTTTCTTTTTTTTTTTTAAGTTTGTCATGAAAATCGGCCAATAATAATAAAATTAACAAGTTGTTTCTGCCCTACCTCTCCATTCTGCCTGTCAAATTCTATCTTTAGCAGGGAAAAAGAATGGGTAGTTAACAAAAACAGTTTGAGGCAGGGTCTTAAGTGTGGCATGTATGGTGAACTATTATTACTGTGTTAATTCCATCTATGTGTTGTTTTCATTAACGATCTTCCCCATCAAAACCTTGGGAAGATCCTGATTCCTGGAATGAGAGCATGACCCTAATAGGTTTTCCTGCTTCTGGATTGTGTATGCATTTTGAAAATCAAACTTTAAATTCTGTACGAGTTTATAGTTATAATAAATCTAAAAACACTGCACAATTTGAGATACATTTTTTTCCCCTTTATGTTGGTTGTGCGGTTTGAAATGCCTTGTGACTATCATTATTAGGAAAAAAGAAAAACGGCATATTTTGATTTACGTGTTTCCTCAATGAGGAAAGCCCCGCAGTAAGGTGATTTCTCAAAACAGTTGATAAAAGAATCAACCAGGATATCTCGGTTAAAAGTTTTAGCAATAATATGGCTGAGAGAAGTCAGCTTTACTGATATAGGAACTAACTTTCTATTTTGCTTTCACCAAAGTAAAATATTGCACAGTTAACTACTTACCTGCTTTTTCAACTTAAAAAAAAAAAAAAATTGTATGGATGTTCATATGAAAGACTTAGCTTGTCAAAATTTGTATAAAAATGAATAAATTCTGATATATCACTTAGAAAAACCAGTCACAAATGCAAAGTTTTATACTATATTAATATTACGCTTTTTTATTTTTGAACTAGTATTTTGGTCCAAACTGTGTACATACAGCTTTAAGATAATTGGTGGATTACTACTACAGTTAATCTGAAAACTGTTCTTTGCTACCTGGCCTGACCAACCTGAACTTGCATTTATTTTGAGCCCTGCTGCCATATTGTACAGAGTCCATGGCCTTTTTGAGTGATACAATGAGATTTCAGATGTTGAGGCTGGCTGGCTGGCTGGCTGGCTGCCCCCCCCCTCATGTGATTGTTTCAGGAATTTTGCAAAGTGTAGGCTCATTATTTATTTATTCAGCAAAGGCTGATTAGAAATCCAGACTGCCTGTCTGCCTCCATATTTCATCACTTATATCCTTAACCTGTCTTTTTAAAGACACAGGTGTATAATATGTATTAGTGCTAGCCACTAACCTAGTTGTTATTAATGGGGTCATTGACCAGTGTTTTGTGTCATCACTGCTAGGCTTTAAATCCAGCTTCAATTCTAATTTGAATTCATTCATGCTACTGCATTTATGAATGTACTGATGGGAGTTTGAAGGATAAATTGTTAAGATATTACTGGATCTTTGCTGATGAGCACATTGTTTACAGACTGGGTGTTTCTTAATTTTCTATTGTCCTTGCTTCATGTAACCCTTTATGTACTGCAAAAAAAAAAAGAAGAAAAAAAACTGCCAAGGGAGATAAACTAAAATTTGATTTGAAGCAAATAGCATTTACCAGTTAATCAAATTTTTCAATGTAGGAAAAAATAAATCTGGTTGGTGATGTATACATCTATCAGATCATTATATATTTGAGAGAGAGAGATGGAGAGAGAATGTTTACATTGTGTAAAAAAAAAAAAATTTTTTTAAAAAATCTTTTAAAGAACTTAAAAATGTTTGAGTAATGATTTTATAATTTTTATATACCTGCAAAGGTCAACTGCCTACATATCAAATTAGGAAAGGTAATTTTGATCTATTTTAACTTTACAGATGGAGTTGTAACTTCAGATTCAAGAAATGCTTTGTGCGGGTGGTTAAACCCTTCTAGAGTACAGTAAAAAGGATGACACCAGTAGCTTTTTGAAAATATTAGAACTAAATGAGAGGATGGATGAAGCTCTATATTTTTACTTTTTTTAGGAATTTTTATCAGCTCTAGTTCTAATTATAAAAAAAAAAAGAAAAAATCAGATAATTATTTCAGTGGGTTCCTCTAATGCATGTATCTACTATGTTTGATTAAACAGGTTTTGTTTGATTTTTCTTAAAGAAGTTATTGTCAGCACAAAATTAATAATTTATTTATAGTCTAGTGTGACAGTTGATGGTGACCTGTCGAAAGATTGACTATTGATTTTTGTCAGATGTTGCAGCAGCATAATGTGCTGCTATTGATGAAATGTAACGGCTGTAGCAGGTATAAGGAAAGGTAACTAACATCATTCTTATTTACAGGTATGTTTTTTTTTTTTTAATAAATTTTTTTTTTAATTCAATTACTTTTTTAAAATTATGACTTGCTAGAAAAAAACAATTTAGTTTTTTTGGTTGCCTGGCAATTGGTATTTTACCTGTCCACGTGCTGTACACTTGAGAGAGAACAAGAGAATAAATAGATGTTGACTCTAGCAACAGTTAAGGTATTAGATGTTTTTACTGAAATGCCCATGTGCAGCTACGTGCTTCAGTTCATTCTGACTGGTGCAGAAGCATGTCAACTAACCCGTACTTTCATGTGTAGGTGGAATGTTTTAAAGACATTTTTGAGCGGAAGTTTGTTAAAGCTGATGTCACAGAAATACTTGGGCACTATATTGGTTGGGTGATTAGGCTAGATGCTTCGTTACCTAGATCATCACAACACAAACATCTACTTCCCCTTTACAGCAGAAGTACACTGTTTTAATGATGCCAGCCCTTATTTGTGGGAGGGTTGTAATCAGGGAAGGATATTTTAATGCACTGTTGTCAGATAGAAAGTACACGCAAGTGCTAGAGGAAATGCTTTCGTTGAACATAAACAAACAAATTAGGCGTCAGTGGTAAATAAAGATGCAACTAAATTAAATTTGTAATAGATACCTTATTTAACAAACATGTTTATAAAACCCTGCTCTAAATAAATAGTGATTCACTGGCTTTATCCCAGTAGTGCAGTTTGTGTGTGTGTGAACATTTTGACAAATTTGAAATGTAGTTCAGAAGTTGAATTCATCCCATTCAAGCGTTTCCCTCCCTTGCTGGCTTAAGCTTTCAATGCAGTTACACGATGGAAATGTCAACGTTGGCTGCTTTTCTTAAGACGTCCAAAGTAATAATGTGAGAGATGATATTTGGGCATGAACCAACCCAGCATAATGTAATACACCTTTCTCTTCATGGACGTCAGTGTTCCATTTACATTTATTATCAGAATTGTTTGATATGGGGTTGCATGTTAATGCTTCTTCCCAGCTGTATATCTACACCACATGTATAAAGAACGATGGATACTTACTGCCATTGGTAGTTCACGCAGAAATTAAAAATTTTTTTTTTCCCTCTATGCTTATTGTGCTATGCGTGGAAATGTTTTCTTATCGAGTTTTGCAATCAACAATAACCTATAGTCCTATAAATTAAGAAAAAAAAAACAAAACTTATTTTCAGTAGATTTGTTGGCTATACACAACATTTTAGTCTGAGTTTGTTTTTATTAAATACATTTAAAAAAAGATTTTTAGCTGCCATGTTACGGTTTTCTAACCCCCCCTCCAACTTTTTAAATACATCAGTGCTGCTTAGAAATTTGTTTGCTTGTTAAATTTGAACTATCCCATGTAAGATTCTGGAATTTCATTTTGTGCAGACATCCTTTTCATTACTGTACTTCTGAACATTGGTTGCCATGGGCACCATTTAAAAAGATGGCCTAAGCACAAGGAAAGCCTTCAGTCTAAGTCTTTGCATTAGTTCGTTTCAGTCATTAGATAAAACAAGAATTATTTTTCTTTTTAACAAAGCGCAGGTTTGGAGGGGGGGGAATCGGTCTATCCTGAAACCACCTTTCTCACCTGTGGCCTACTGAAAAACCTGTCTGCGGAGATTGGGTTCACCCTATTGTAAAGTCAGTTAAAAGCTCTTTTTGTTTCTCTCAGAAGGAGGCCATCGTCTTCCTGAAGGAGTGCTGATTACTTATTTTTCTATTTTAAAATTTATTTCAATGCTTGCTATATTTTCTGACAGTTCATTCCATTTGCTAACAGTTCTGTTACTTAGAAGAAAAAAAAAACAAACTCTTCTGATATTGAGCCTCACCAAAATCCTAGCCAACTTGTAATTACATCCAGACCCCTAGTATCAGTAACTGAAGATAGTTCCCCCCCAAAAAACGAATGTGAACCTGTCCCTGCACTCAGAAGAAACCCTTATTTTGTGAACCCGCCATGTCTTCCCCGAATGTCTCTTAAACGTCAAAATACCTAACTTCAATAGTTTTATTTGTTCATTCATTCACTGTATTATATGATACATCAGAGAAACATTTCCCATCCAAGAAATCATATCTCCAAACAGTAACCAAATAGTTTTCTTCAAGCTGGCCTAATTAACCTGCTGGCCCCTCCTCTATAGGGCTAGATTTTAATGTAATTCTGATGAATCTCTCAAATAGAAAAAAATGAGTTAGTCTATTTTTTTTTTTTTTTTTTGCATTCATTAACAGCTAATGTGCCTGTCCCTTATCATCTGTATGAAACTATTTTGAGTTCTTAAGATTTATCACTTGGCAGAATGGCAATGAAGATTACAAAGTCAGAATTTTCAGTCTGCTAATTATATTGCAGTTTATATATATATCACACTTTGTCACTTTAAATCTTGGTCTCTCTATATTACCACATATATGTAATTTAGAATTTAAAAAAAAAAAACACACTAGCATTTGTTTTCTTCTTAATTTACATCAGTATTTTTCCATATAATAAGGTATTTCCAATACTTATTTCAGAAGTACCTTATTATATGGAAAAATATTGATGTTAAAATTAGAGGATTTTTAAAATAATTTCTATTTTTTTAATCTACTGCGACTGACTAGCAGAGGATAGCTTCATTAAGATGGGTACTAGGGATGTTCAATTGGGACCCAGCTGAAACTGCTACAATGGTATCAGGCTGGCTTTTATACGATTGTACCTAGTATTATAGCCAAAAACAAATTGTAGCCAAGCCCCGCAATGCAATAAATGCTAAGAATACCAAAGCTGACTTTATCATAAATTCAGCTTTAATAACAATAACTTAGCATGTTGGGAAGGTGGAAATAAACATGTAATTAGATGGTAGGTTAATGTAACCCACCTTATCGTCATGGTTACTGTTTAGTCATTTCTATTCCCAAGCCAGTGGCATGGTTTCTATCAGGTTTCTTGCTTGCTTACCATCGCTTCTCTTCAATAACATACATTCTAAAGTAGACTTTTCCCAGATTTAGTGGGAAACAAACCTAACAGATGGAAGTACCAGGTATAGTTCCAATAGAGTCTGGGCTTTCTCTATAGTGATGCAGATGGTCAAAGGGGCTGAAAGCTTTTACAGTTGTACATATAGGCCATGATGAGAATAGCACAACTAGCTGTTATCTTTGGATAGTTAAAGGATTAAGACATGAATTATATACAGAAATGGAAGTATCTGGAATGGCAGAAGACAAACTTTCAGTCAAATGTTGCAAGCAAATGAAAAGTGATTTAAAGTGAATTTTTATTTCCAAGTAGTTTTCACTTTAGCTCTCATCAGATTCGTGCTTTAGACTCTAATGGTATATTTATTAATGATTTGCTGTCTTTCATTAACCCTTCGTGGGCTATATTCAGTCATTAAACCAGTGATTGCATTTTAAACAATGACTTTTAAAAAAAGAAATTCTTGCCAGGTAGAGCTGAGAGTAGCCTTGGCTTTAAATGTGCAGCTTACGAGTGCAATTGTTTGGCTCAACAACAGAGACTAGAAGATAGCTTAAACGACTTGTTACTTCTCATTTGGAATTTCCTTTGTATGATTTGAGTTTTGTGTCTTGTCTCAAGAGTGCTTGTTTGTTTTAGCTTACATATTCTGCCAATTTGAGCTTTTGCTTAACATCATTACATAAACTGCTTTGTGTGCATGAGTCATACATTAGATTTTAGAATGCATGCGAGTAATGAACATTAAGATTGTGTGAAAATGTTTGAGCTGAATACCCCTAGAAGTTGGCAGTTATACAGGGTGGCCCATAAGTTCCTATTCCCCTACCTAATGTTTATAGCAGATCTGTGCAGGTGCCAACACTATCATAACATAAGATTGTACACCACTGGGCCCTTTGAGAAATTTTAATTTGGGCTATTTTAATAGTTGCAGTTTTTATTTGGTCTGTATTGTTATACTACATTGTTTGCCACAATTTCCTTTACATAGCTCTGCAGCGGTGTTGGTGTTGCCTCGGTGTTTCTGCTTATTCACCTGTTCAGAAAGGTGTAATTTAAGAAGTCACAGACTGCAAACGCTTAACGTGCTTTTGTCAAATCTCGAGGGAATCACATTGATTGAATAGTGTGAAACATGCAATTATGCTCCCTAATAAGACCCTAAAAAAGAAATATAGTGTGTTGAAAGGGGATGGAGCCATTTCGTTTGTAAGTCCACCCCCCTTTTTTTTTTCCTTTTAAGCCAATTCGGAATTGATTTGTTATAGGACTGCATGAGTTCTAAAACCTTTTTTTTTTTGCTTTAGAATTGAGAATACAGAACTTAAAGAGAACAAATCAATTTTTTGATTTCACAATTGAGATGGCCCCATTGATTTGCCTAGAATGTATCCTAAATAGCTCTGTTTAAAAAAAGAGACTGATATTTAGACCTTTTAGTTTAGTGTTGGTTGTAGCTAAAAGATCTGGTAATATTATTTGAGATTACCTTAAAAGTCACTTGACAGAAGAGTAGGCATTTACTGCTGCTTTCTTGTAAATTTCTTTTGGCTAATTTTCTGGCATTATTTTGAGGATAGTGCAATTAATCTGGCAGAGAGAAAGGAAAGAGTTAAAGTATAGCTAATCTTTTTTTTTTTTAATTGGTACCATAATTACTCACTAAAAAAAACAACAAAACAATGAAAGCTTTGGATTAATGATTCTTTGCATCACAGATTTTAAAATATTCTTTCCTTTTCTTTTCTTTTTTTTTTTAAGTGCTACAATTTTGTTTGTCACAAGTGTGGTATTGAAGGATTCAGTTCTGACCCTTTGTTTTTCCTTTTTTTTTTTTTAAAAAAAAATGTGCATATTTGCATCATTTGCCATCTCTGATCAGGTGTTGACATTCATGAATGATCCAGGATAGATGAGGGAGGAAGAATACTTGCTTTAATGTTTTAGATGCAAGAGGAAACCAAGCCGGGGAGCTGTACCAAACTTCTCCTTTCAACCTTAGCAGTGCAATAATCCAACCATCACACCACCAAATTTCCCCTTTTTTTGTTCATTTGCATGTTGCGTAATGTGGCATTACATCACATTTTGCCATCCCATCAGTGTTCTTGTCATGCTCACAAGTGATCTGAAGTTTTAGGAACATGCCCTAACCCCTGGATTCGTAGCAACGTACACATTGAACAAACTTGGCTCCATTTCATGAGGAAGAGATCACTGTGACCAGGCTATTTTCACTGATTCCTTTTTTTTTGCTGTTTCCATCTTCATAGATGCATGAAGCTTTTGTCCTTTTAACATGTTACACCCAGTAGTAGTACTACCAGCCACAGCTATTTTGCAAAAGTGAAGTTTTCACCAATATGTTTTCCATTGTTGATTCTCAAAACTTTGCTGTTGCTTTCATTTGCTTCTGGTCTGAAGAAATGCTTTATATTTTTACTCTTGCCAATGGGCTGAGCTCATCAAATATTAAATCTTCCTAAATCCTCTTGTACAGCTAACACCAGTCCAAATGCTAGAAATTGTGACACTTCATTCATAACTTAAGCAGTTGCTAATGTTATGCCTTAGTTTAAAAGGGTTTTTGATCTACATTAGTATAAGCAAATCTTGAGAGGACTTGGCCACCCATCGGGCACTATTCATCTTTCCATTGTCCTTTTAAGGCTTTCAAATGGATAAACTCTTGCATTCTCACCTTTAAGTTTTAAATTACATTTTATTAAAACTTGTGAATGTAGGAAATAAATAATGAATAATTTAATATGTACATTTAGTGGAAAATAATTTTATTTTACTTGTTAATATGTGCTATAAAACAGTTCATTAACTCTCCTGTTGTGGAATTTTCTTTTGTGTAAGCCCACTCCCTATATTTACTCAAGTAAAGTTATTGCTCTCTTTGTTCTGGATCCTTCCCCAAATAGGATAGCAATCCTTTGTTTTTAATTCTTTAGCAGGATGTTGACTTTGTGAAATTTTAAGATCTGAGGCAAAAAACAAAAAAAATTAGCATAATTTCAAATACCTGAATTTCTTTTCTTTTTTTTTTAACTAGACTCTGTTGTGTGCATCTGTGGTGCTGCTAAAATTTTGTATTGATGATTTTCTAACCAGTGTAATTTTAAGCAAAAACACTCGCTGAAAGAAAGATCTGTTATTTTTTTTAAATGCCTAGCTGAACCCTAGACAGGATCAAAAGAAACCCTACAAAGCTGCTACCACAATTTGTTTGTTCCAATGGGGCCAGCCTGCAAAACTGGAAAAGCCAGAAAGGGACTAACATTACTGAGATTCTTGGTGAACTCATCGATCAATGACACTTATAGAACTCTACCAGAATGAAATGAACACCTGTGGAAATGACATATTAAGACTGTGTGCTTAAGCTGTAAATAGCATGTGTTCTGAGAGGAGCTGGTGGCTTTAAAGATACTTTGTATGATTGGTGCTCATGATATGTTACCATTTACAGGAGGCTGGATGATTGGATAATCAGAGTGGTCAAAGTGAGAGTCAAATTGCTTGGAATTTTAGACATACAAATGGGAAATTGCCTAATGACATTGTTACTTTTAGGGAAATAAACGAACTGCTAACCATTGACCAGGATAGTCAACATTGGTTATAGGAAAAATCAAAAGAACTCCAATGTAAAGCACAGATCTGTCTGTATTGGACATCTGTTCTATTCTCTGATGAATCTAAATTTCATCACCTGCTTGCAGCCCATAGTCCAGTAGGGTACTTTTATTGTACTGTGGGCAGTGATTTAAGCACCTGGTATTTATCAAGGGATGTCTGAATACCTATCTATTATCAATAATGATCTTATGCCATTTTTTCAGCATGGGCTTTTGTAGTGCAAGAAGATTGTG